>CM064512.1:22884787-22993559 GCA_032716605.1 Paralithodes platypus
GACCTTCTCTAATTTGCCATGAAATATCAGGCTGGGCGAGTTTTCGAAGCCTTGTGTGTTTCTGTATTTCCATCCACCAGAGTGCTGTTTATTGTGATGTATCATATGTCAATGGAAAGAGGAATATTTATAGTACATGATAAAACAAAAACAAATGTAAATAAATCGAAATATGAAAGTGTAAATGAGTCCGGAATACAATTATTTCCCATGCAATTGTCTTAACACCGTCCTAGCTCTGAATTGTGAGTGATAACCATATATTTGTTTTTTCAAATAATAGTATTTTGTCTCCTCTTTCCAAATCTGAAAACAGAAATTGTTTATCTTCAATAGTTCTCAAGCAGTGACCGAACAAAAAAACTATGATTTTGATAGATATGGTTTATAAAATTTTCGATTTATTTCATTGCTACGAAGTGTATGGTTTTAAATTTAAGCTGTATGAATACGGCAAATAATGCTGATGAGTATAAAACAAACTAGAAGTTCCTAGGACAAATACTTTTTGCGCTATGAATATTTGAAATGAAGAGCCAAATGCGAATATTTACGCTTCACCCGTCTCTTTTCCGCCGATGCTAGCCGGGTTCCGAGCTGTTCCCCACCTTGGCATTGGTTTATTTGCTCGGATACGTATATAACTGTTTATATCACCGTCATCGGAAAATTATGCTCTTTCTAATGGTGAAAACAAAAATAATATAGCGTTATTGGTTCGCGAGCTATGCGCAATTGTTTCTATGCACTGCTATTGTTTTGTAAATAAATGAGAATGTTTATACAGATGTTTATCTTTGCCACAATATACAACACTTTTATATAATTTTCCTTGCCAATAATTGTATAATGTTCATAGAAGATATGTCAGTCATGAAGGTTGTCAATTTTACTTACCTGATAGGGCCACAACCCTTTCCAACGAGAAGGGAAATGGCTCCTGGGTTGACACTGACAAAACAAAACAAGAAAGCCAGGTTATCATCAGTAATAAATTCAGAACTAATTCTATTGTACACACAAAATAATATAAATAATATATATATATATATATATATATATATATATATTATTATATATATATATATATACAAGGTGTCAAACAAAATATAATGAATGGTAACAAAAACGTGTGTATGTGTGTGGGTATATATATATATATATATATATACAGGTCAATATATATATATATATATATAATATATACTGTATATATATAAACATAAATATATATATATATATATATATATATATATATTGTTACGTATCTTGATCCTCAAGTGGTTAACTTGATGAATCTAGATAGCACAGAGATATATATATAGGTATCAGTCAGCTGAAGGCAAAACAAAGTAAAATCTAATAAAATAATTTCCTGTTGTTGCTTCCTTTCCTTTTGGATCTTAGGACTTAGTATCCTTTATTGACTGATACTCTTTAATTATGAAAAATACTGAAACTAATTAAAGTCATGTAGTATTTATAAAGAATTATTATTTAACCGAAGCTTAGTAGGCTATGGTTATGAACCGAATAAGTTATAGCTAAAGAAGGACTATTAATTTTATAAAAAGTCTTGAAAGATAAATATTAAAGTAAGAATATTTCTGTCTCTTACCCTTTTTGAAATGAATAGATAGTTTTCTTCTATGTCCTTTTATTTATATTTAATGTAATTATTCTTGGTTCTTGTCTTACGTTAATAGTATTATATTATTATTATCATCAGGAGTAATATCAAAGTCACATAAAAAGTTAGATATATATTTAATAATTAGTTAAATTTATTTCTTAACCACGTAACATTGAGGTTTGATTATGAGTAAATAAAGTTACAGGATCGTTTCATAGATTCGATTCAGGTCTCACTCAAATAATATGAAAAGCAAAATATAATATTTTGAAGCAAAAGAATTTTCTTCAGCTTAGAAAATCACTAGAAGTAATATTAACACAGCCATGTTAGTCTAAGGCGATATTACTAATATGAGACAATAGCATCACCGTACTAAGCACCGTTAAGCAATGTAAGCTTAATTCAAAGAAAATGAAAGAACTCGTAAGTATTAATATAAAACAATAGTATTACTTTCATCATAACCCAATTACTTAAAGAGTTGCTTTAGTCCACAAGTTAGTCAACTAAAATAGTTAAGTACATAATAATAGCGTTAACGTTAATTCCCAATTAAATAGTTAAACACATAATAGTAGCGTTAACGTTAATTCCCAATCAAATAGTTAAACACATAATAGTAGTGTTCACGTTAATTCCCAATCAAATAGTTAAACACATTACACACATCACGTTAATTCCCAATCACATATCTCACTAACCAACATAACGTAAGTGTTTACACCGAACACACTTAACACACATTTATATAATCTGACTGACAGTCACAATCCCATTATAATACTTCACCCCGTCTTCCTCCAGCTGCAAGTTCACCTTCCCCAACTCCAAATGAGACTGATTTGAATGCCCACAACTCGGGTCTTATATACCAAACAATGATGGTGTAGGAACGAATCAGGAGGCGAGTGATGGTGCGCGCTCCAATCATAGCTCCTCGAATCACATAACAGGTGTGTCGTCCACTCACAGCTCCTGGCGTCGATCATACGTCATAGCATCGGTCATCGAGGTATGGGGCGAGCTGGTATGGGGCGAGATGGTTTGCCCACTCGCTCGTTCGCTCGCTAGTCTGCATCCCCGTGTGGGTAGTTTGGCTCCTTGAACTCTAATTCTAACTCTTAAATTAACATACAGGGCTCCGTATGTCAGACCTCCCCCCTAGAAAAGAGTTTAAGGAGTATAGTACATAATATTAAACATAATACATATAGATTCACCACCAGATTGGTAACAGCAAGATTATAATGAGGATATAATAAGGATATCACCCAAAGTAGGCAACGTCTCCAGGTACCACATCAGAACATAGCCGGAACGTAGCTGGAGCGTTATTCGAACTGCAAGGCATTATCTCACAGCTGAAGGCTTGAAAGCGCACTACAAAAGCATGATATTTACCTCGCTACAAGGGAGAGCTAATTGCCAAAATCCTCTCATTAAATTATACTTACTGCTGCATGAGGCCAACCTGGTAAATGCAATCTTTGATCCGTGGCAGTGGGTAGGTATCGTTCTTTGTGACAGCATTGACTTGCCTATAGACCCTACAAAACCTATGGCTCCCGTCTGGCTTTGGCACAAGTATGACCGGACTACTCCACTGGCTTAAGGCCCTTGTGATCAACTGGTTTGAAAAAATTAAGTCAAGCTCGACCTGCAGTATACTCCTGCGTTGTGGCGAGACACGGTAGGGGGATAGTTTAATGGGAGTTGCATCCCCTACGTCGATGTCGTGCACGGCCAAAGAAGTGAGCCCTGGAGTATCACGGAACACTGGGAGACTGAGATAAAACAGAGATTAGTTGGTTCGCTTGATCAGAGGGAAGATGACATAGTTTAGATGGTAATTCCCTCAAAGCCACTGAATTATACTGAAAGTTGGATAGGCTACATGACAAGTCAAAGTCTGCATGGATACCTTCAGGCTCTGGAACAGTCTGTTGCGGGTCAGTAAGAGAACTGAAGACTTTGTCCGCACCAGGCTGCTCACAGGTCCTGACATTCACTGCCACAGTGGGAGAATCTGGAGGAGAGGAATCAGGGGACCTATGGTAGGGTTTCAACATATTTATATGGAATACTTGCGTGGGCTTTCTCCTGTCTGGGGTAGTTACTAGATAATCGGTAATGCTCACCCTCCGAATGATCTTATATGGGCCCCTGAACTTGGCAGATAAAGGTTGGCCAAAAAGGGGGAGCAGGACCAAAACCTCATCACCGGGCTTAAACTCCCTCTCACGGGCTTTTCTGTCATACCATTTCTTCATGGAGCTTTTAGCCACTGTCAAGTTTTGAGCGGCAAACTCACATGAGGATCTCAGCCGGGTTTTGAAATCTGAAACATACTTGAGGAGGTTTTGGTTCCCCTCCTGGCCAACTAGGCTATCCTGCAATAGTTGCAAAGGACCTCTTACCTGGTGACCGAAAACTAGCTCATTAGGGGAAAAACCCAGGGATTCAGTTGGAACCTCACGAGTAGCAAATAAAAGAAAAGGTACCCCCTTATCCCACTCAACTCCGGTCTCTGTACAATACTTACGTAACATTCCCTTTAATGTCTGATGATATCGTTCGAGAACCCCTTGACTCTCTGGGTGGTAGGTGCTAGACTTTACATGCTCGATACCCAACTCCTTCAGGGACTGCTGGAAAATGTTAGAGGTAAAATTAGTTCCTTGATCACTTTGCACCTCATGGGGGAAACCCATTCTGGTGAAAAATTTGAGCAGTTCCTTGATTACAGTTGGAGCAGAGGTAGTCCTTAAGGGTATAGCCTCTGGGTAGCGAGTTGCCATGTCCATGATAGTTAATAAATAAATGTTACCTTGGGAAGTCTTAGGCAATGGGCCTACAATGTCCACTACCACCCGAGTAAAAGGATTCTCGAAAACGGGCAAGGGCACCAGAGGATGTACAGGCACCTTCTGATTGGGTTTTCCTGTCATCTGGCAAGTGTGACACACTCTACAACACTCCACTACATCTGCACGCATTCCTGGCCAGTAAAAGTGGGCTCTGATTCTGTCTAGAGTTTTTCTCACACCTAGGTGTCCTGCCAATGGTATACAATGTGCCATTTCCATGATATCTCTACGACAAGGTTTGGGGACTACTACTTGATGGACGTCCCAAGCCCCGTCATCGATTGGTCTGTGTGGCGGTCTCCATCTTCGCCACAATACTCCTCCTTTGAGGTAGAAACATTCACCACCCTCCTTCTCACATTCCTCTTCACTCACGGACCTGGCAGCTAACTCCTTGCATTCACTATCATCTCTCTGTAGCTCTACCAGGCCACTAGGACAATTTGGAGGGGTTTCATGGTCATCGTTAGGGTCAAGATGAGCCATAAAGGTGTCAGATAAATCCACCTCAGTCACATCATCAGGCACAGTTGGAGCGTCATTCACACTCTCATCATCCCTTTCATCAACTCTTACATTCGGTACATTTCTGTCTGAGGGAACTGCTACTTGAGACATTGAACGTTTGTCAGCACACACAGGGAAAACAGTTGGCATCTCCTTGTCGAGCTCACCGGTTAGTGGCTCGTTAACAGGGGAAAGTGACAAAATGGGGTCTGGTCGGACCTTCTCACCTGCTACATCATTCCCCAAAAGGAGTGTTACCCCAGGCACAGGGATATCTTGGGACCTACACAAAGCTATGGTGGCCTCACCCTGTAGTAACTCACATTCAATTTCGCCTTTTACCAAGTATGCATAAAACTGGCCTCCAGCACCTCTCATTACAACTGGTTCGCCAGGTGGGCACTCAGTGTAAGGATTCACCATGAGGGTGCTAGTAGAACCTGTGTCTCTCAGAATTTTTACCTCATGCATGCAACCATTTAATCTCACGTTGCCAGATGAAATAAAGGGACGGTAACTGTCCTGCACTGATGGTGAAATTATTATTGGTTTAACCCTTGTGGGTTGCACCACACATGCTACTACACCCCTGTCTAGATGATTTACGTTAGCTGCTAGGTACTCCTTCTGTCGAGAGTCCTGCATTAAAGGAACTTTTGGTGCTAGGTACTCCTTCTGTCGGGAGTCCTGCATTAAAGGAACTTTTGGTGCTAGGTACTCCTTCTGTCGGGAGCCCTGCATTAAAGGCACATATGGAGTTTGAGATACGGCGGCAACTGTCTGCCCCGATCTCTCGGTTTTTTCCTTGGCCCAGCACTGATAAGCTAGGTGGCCTCTCATGCCACAAAAAGTACATACTTTAGGGGATACGGGAACGTTCCCTCTTTGAGCATTACTATTAGTTTGGGGCCCACCTCTGTTACCATTGCCCTGAGTCGCATTTTTAGTTGGGGGAACAATTCTATTTTGGCTAGCTGGGAAGACGTTATAGGCTTGTGACTGGGTCTGTCAGATTTGTGATTGGGATACTTAAAATTAGAACTAGAATTATCGTAGGGCTTCTTTCCACGAAATTTGTTGTTGAGCACGTATGTGTCAGCCATGTCAGCGGCGTCGGCAAGACAATCTACCTTTTTCCCCTTTAAATGATAGGATACAGAAGAATCAATTTTCCATAGGAAATTTTCTAACAGGACCAACTCCTTCAGATCGTTGTAGCTTGTGACTTTCTTACTCTTGACCCAATGATTGAAAGTTTTAGTCATGGTCCTGGCAAATACCTTATGGGTTTCTTCTACTTTCTTCTGGTTTTTACGGAAAGATTGCCTGTAAGCCTCAGGCTGCAATTGATAGGTTTTTAGGATAGCTTCTTTGAGATTGTCATAATCCTGCCTAACTTCTGCTACTTCTGACAAATACGTGGCTCGAGCCTGCCCTGTCAAAACAGTTTGTAACATAAAAGGCCATTGATCTCTTGTCCACTTCATACCTCCAGCAACTTCCTCAAACAAAACAAAGAAATCATGCACATTATCCTCAGTGAAAGGTGGAATGACACTAGTCATAGTCAATCCCAGAGGGGGAGCAATACGGGAGCATTTGTATTGACATTTAGTTGAGCCGTACGATATTGATATTCACATTGTTCGGTCGTTGCTCTGGCTTTTATGCTGGCTTCTTCGATATTTGCTTTTTCTGGCTAGTTCAAGTTGAACATTTAGTCTGGCTTGTTCGGCATTTGCCCTGGCTTGTTCGGCATTTATTCTGGCTTGTTCAGTCTTTATTCTGGCTAATTCTAAGATCAACGGAAAAACCAGGTGGCAATTGTTCATCAAGTTGGCTAGGTTTACTAGGGATCCCACCAACTGCTCCGTCACCCTCCCCGCCTTCTACAGGGAACAGGTGGGTTTTTATGGTCTGAGCCACCTCTACTTTAGACATGTTTGAGACAGTTAATTGGAGATGTGAGGCAAGCACTTTCAGTTCGGATTTTGACAGACAGTCAATATCAGGGGCTGTGGGTTCTGATTCTATGAAAACTCGAGCATCTTCGTCATTAATTAGTTGAGGCATGATTAATATTTGATTTTTAAGTAGTGAAACGTTAATGAAACTGAGTGAAACTGTATGAAACGAATCCTGGCAAGGTCGCCACTCTTCTGTTACGTATCTTGATCCTCAAGTGGTTAACTTGATGAATCTAGATAGCACAGAGATATATATTAAGGTATCAGTCAGCTGAAGGCAAAACAAAAGTAAAATCTAATAAAATAATTTCCTGTTGTTGCTTCCTTTCCTTTTGGATCTTAGGACTTAGTATCCTTTATTGACTGATACTCTTTAATTATGAAAAATACTGAAACTAATTAAAGTCATGTAGTATTTATAAAGAATTATTATTTAACCGAAGCTTAGTAGGCTATGGTTATGAACCGAATAAGTTATAGCTAAAGAAGGACTATTAATTTTATAAAAAGTCTTGAAAGATAAATATTAAAGTAAGAATATTTCTGTCTCTTACCCTTTTTGAAATGAATAGATAGTTTTCTTCTATGTCCTTTTATTTATATTTAATGTAATTATTCTTGGTTCTTGTCTTACGTTAATAGTATTATATTATTATTATCATCAGGAGTAATATCAAAGTCACATAAAAAGTTAGATATATATTTAATAATTAGTTAAATTTATTTCTTAACCACGTAACATTGAGGTTTGATTATGAGTAAATAAAGTTACAGGATCGTTTCATAGATTCGATTCAGGTCTCACTCAAATAATATGAAAAGCAAAATATAATATTTTGAAGCAAAAGAATTTTCTTCAGCTTAGGAAATCACTAGAAGTAATATTAACACAGCCATGTTAGTCTAAGGCGATATTACTAATACGAGACAATAGCATCACCGTACTAAGCACCATTAAGCAATGTAAGCTTAATTCAAAGAAAATGAAAGAACTCGTAAGTATTAATATAAAACAATAGTATTACTTTCATCATAACCCAATTACTTAAAGAGTTGCTTTAGTCCACAAGTTAGTCAACTAAAATAGTTAAGTACATAATAATAGCGTTAACGTTAATTCCCAATCAAATAGTTAAACACATAATAGTAGCGTTAACGTTAATTCGCAATCAAATAGTTAAACACATAATAGTAGCGTTCACGTTAATTCCCAATCAAATAGTTAAACACATTACACACATCACGTTAATTCCCAATCACATATCTCACTAACCAACATAACGTAAGTGTTTACACCGAACACACTTAACACACATTTATATAATCTGACTGACAGTCACAATCCCATTATAATACTTCACCCCGTCTTCCTCCAGCTGCAAGTTCACCTTCCCCAACTCCAAATGAGACTGATTTGAATGCCCACAACTCGGGTCTTATATACCAAACAATGATGGTGTAGGAACGAATCAGGAGGCGAGTGATGGTGCGCGCTCCAATCATAGCTCCTCGAATCACATAACAGGTGTGTGGTCCACTCACAGCTCCTGGCGTCGATCATACGTCATAGCATCGGTCATCGAGGTATGGGGCGAGCTGGTATGGGGCGAGATGGTTTGCCCACTCGCTCGTTCGCTCGCTAGTCTGCTTCACCACTTGGGTAGTTTGGCTCCTTGAACTCTAATTCTAACTCTTAAATTAACATACAGGGCTCCGTATGTCAGAATATATATATATATATAAAAGGTGTCATATATATAATATATAAATATATATATATACATATAATATATATATATATATACAAGGTGTCAAACCACAGAAATATGCAGATTTCCAAGCCACCCTAGGAGGTACTGCATTTGACTCGTTATTTTTTTAGAGTGGTTTCCCCAGGAGGCCTATATCCACTTTGATGATGAAGGTGGGTAAATGTAGGTGGGTGAATGTCGGTGGGTGAATGTGTGGGTGAATGTCGGTGGGTGAATGTCGGTGGGTAAACGAGGGTGGGTGAATGAAGGTGGGTGAATGAAGGTGGGTGAATGAAGCCGGGTGAATGATGAATGAAGAAGAGAAATGGAGAAGAGAAATGAATGAATCAATGAATGAATGATTGCACATGGCTCCTGACTATAGGACACCTGCATTGTGACGATGGAAAAGGTTGAAGCAGTCGTTGACGTCAATGCAGAGGGCAACCGTGCAAGTCGTGCAGCGGAAGCTTGTGTCCTTGCGAATGCCGTTCATTACTTTGCAGTAATAGCAACGGAGTCGCTTCTTGGCCGGAATCCTCTGCCGAGAATGGTCCAAGGCCCTGTTCAACCGGACATGGTTCAGAACAATAGGACGGGGCCTTGGGACAACTCCAGGTCGAGGTCTCCGGACTCGCACCGCTCCTGCTGCTTCCAGTACTGGTGGCGGTTGGTTGGCAGCTTCAAGAGCTGCTTCCCCATCGTCACCAGCAGCAGCTGCATCAGGTGCTAGTACCACGGGGGTTGAACCAGGACATAGTTTCCCCCCGGGGCAGCAGCATCAGCAGCATCATCTGGTTCTGGTGGTGGGGAGGGGACATCGAGACGTGGTGCCCTCTCAACGCCTCCACCAGGAGCAGCAACAGGAGAGGGTGGAGTGTTGTCAGGAGCAGCAGGGGCTGGGGAGTCTGGATGGTCGTCGTCAGACGACCCAGATGATCCACCGGGTTGCCGTTGCCTGCGTGCATGCCTCTGTGGCTCACGCTGGTCACGCGGCAGATCTTGTGCTCGGTGGACTGGCCTCCCCGACATAGGCCACTCTGCAGGGTTGAAGTGCAGCAAGGAAGTACAGATGTGCTCCTGGAAGTCCAGCAAGGTCATCTTCTTCCTTGGGTAGCACTTCCTGTACAGGACATGGGCATTGAAGAGGGCCATTTGGATGAAGTAGAAGGTGATCTTCTTCGTCCACTTGACCGTCCTTCGCTGGATGGGGTAGTACTGGACCATCTGGTCGAAGTGATCCACCCCACCCATGTGGATGTTGTAGTCTTCAACGCAAACAGGTTTGAAGATCTCCCTCTGTCCACGACGCCACTTGCCCTGTTGGTCCTTCTCTTTGAAACTGACAAGCTTCGGGATGGTGTCCTGGTTGTGGAAAGTGGACACCATGTTGACGATGCGCTTGTCTCGCCAAAGTAGGACCATGGTTAAGCCGTTGTTCATTGCTAATGTCGCATCGCGTTCAAGCTGTTTTGCTTTAGCAATGTCGCACAACCGCTTAGGAGCTCCTCGTACAAGGCGCAGGGTGCCACACACATAGATGTTGTGTGTGAGCATTTGCTGGCACAGGTCAACTGAGTTGTAATAGTTGTCCATGTACAGCCTGTACCCCTGGCCTCTGAAGGACTCCGTGAGACCCTCCACCGTCTCCTGGAGAGATGTACCCGGACCGGTGTAGACCCGAAAGTCCCACACATAGCCAGTCAACGCCTCTGCCAGGATGTACAGCTTGACACCGTACTTCGTCGGCTTCATTGGGTTGTAAACCTTGAATGAAAGGCGACCCTTCCATCCAAGGCTGCCTTCGTCAAGGGACAGCTTTTCGGTGGGGATGTATGCCAGCTTGAAGCCTTCAAGTAGGTATTCCATCACCGTCCGAACCTTCACAAGCCTGTCCTTGTTCTGCCTGCAGACTGCCTTGTTGTTGAAAGCATGGAAATACTTCAACAAGGCTAGAAACTTAGTCCTACTCATCGTTCTCCGAAATACTGGGTAGTCGTGAAGGACAGTTGAACGCCAGTAGTGACTCAGAGAAGGAATCTTGGTGATGCCCATGAGGAAGTACAGGCCAAGGAATTTGGCCATTTCCTCCTCACCAAACAGGTGCCAAAGAGCGGCTGCTCCGTCAACGAACTTGGCGTAAGCATTTGTCTCCAATACCAGGTATTGCAGCATCTCCCTTGTGAAGAAGAGCTGGAAGAACTGGAGAGGAGTCACCGGCTTTGGAACCTGCATGCCAGGGGTCCCTGAGAACAGATCAGGCTGGGGGTCGAAGGGGGTGTCGGTCCAACCGGCATCACGATCGGGGGCAGGATCGCGAGCACGGCCACGACCACCGCGAGGACCACCGCGAGGAACACCTCTGCGGCCCCTGGGCCTACCACCTGCCCCCCTACGGGGACCTGGCCTCCGGCGTGGCATAGGTGGTAGGTCGAGGGGTTGAGTGGGGGGGGCTTCTGCATCAGATGATGCAGAAGCCGGTGAACCTGGTGCAGCACCAAGTGGTGAAAGGTGTGGAGCTGGTGAACCTGGTGCAGCTGCACCAGCTGGTGAAAGGTGTGGAGCTGGTGAACCTGGTGCAGCTGTACCAGTTGGTGAATGGTGAAGAGGAAGCCTTTGGGGAAGAAGCTCCTCGATTGCTGCTGGAGGATTCAACGCTGTGCGTGGCACCTCAGCAACAACCTGAGCACGCACTGCGGCTTCAGCAACCTCAGCACGCATTGCGGCTCGATGCTCAGGCAGAACAAATGCCGAGGGGGTCAACGGTGTGTCGCTGAAGGGGGACACTGCGGGGGTGACCGTTCCCATGGCATGCGAAGGCGGGGTATTCAAAGTGCCCACAGCAAGTAGCGTAGCAAACAGGTGTGGGCTGCGGGCTGGTGATCCTGCTGGAAGCCAGGATGAGGCACCGCCACGTGAGGTGGATGGAAGAGGTGACGTGGGAAGTTGGGGGAAGTTGGGTGATGGTAGGAGGTAATCGGCGATGTTATGGATGGGATGAGATGTAGATGGGATGGGATGAGATGGATGGATGGGGTGGGATGGGGCTGGTGGTGGTGGTGGTGGTGGTGCTGGGGTTGGTTCAGTTGGTGGTGGTGGTGGTGGTGGGTTGTCTGACGTTGCTGGTGGTGGTGGTGGATCGGCCGAGGTGGGGACGTCGAGGCGGAGTCGCTTGGGCGGAGGTGAAGCCCAATCCTCATTGTCAGACCACTCGTCCGACTCACTCTCGCTCGCCGTCTCATCCGTCGTCGTCATGTCCAGCACCTCATTGACCACATCTTCCAGCTGGGAGTCCCGCAAAGGTTTCTTCTTGTCCGACATGGCAGCTGGCGTATGGCGGTAGGCTGGCGTATGGCGGTAGGCTGGCGTATGGCGGTAGGCTGGCGTATGGCGGTAGGGTGGCGTATGGCGGTAGGCTGGCGTATGGCGGTAGGCTGGCGTATGGCGGCAGGCTGGCGTAGTTAGCTTACGATGCTGAAACCAAGAAATGGAAATAAAGGAAAAACGTAATTGACGTTGATAGTTGTCATGACGCAAGTTCGCCATCACTGGATCCATATAACGTTGGTATAGTTCACCATGACATAGTCATAGTTTTGCATTATCCGATTCCAGATGACGTGAGTATAATGGATTCATGACGATATAGTTCCGCATTTTGTAATTCAAATGGGGGAACACCATGACGTAGTCATAGTATGGCATTATAAGAATATATATATTTATACCTTGGGGCTCTTTGGCCAAACACCCTGGGGAACAAGAACAACACGACAGGGAAGGGGACAAGACAAAACATTATATATATACGGTATATACCTTTATATAAAAAATAAATATAATCAAATAAATCCCAATATATATAAAATAACTATATAAATACTCGATTATGGGCCCTGCCCTTGCTCTGGATATAGGGGGTGGTCCCATTGACACCCTGGGGAACAGGAACAATAACCAAAACAAATATATAAATGAAACAAAATTATAAATAAAATAAAATGATAGGCCTATAAATAAAATAAATAAAAACTATAATAAATAACAATATATATAAAATAACTATATAAATACTCGATTATGGGCCCTGCCCTTGCTCTGGACATAGGGGGTGGTCCCATTGACACCCTGGGGAACAGGAACAATAACCAAACAAAATATGTAAATGAAACAAAATTATAAATAAAATAAAATTATAGGCCTATAAATAAAATAAATAAAAACTATAATAAATATCAATATATATAACATAACTATATAAATACTCGATTATGGGCCCTGCCCTTGCTCTGGACATAGGGGGTGGTCCCATTGACACCCTGGGCAACAGGAACAATAACCAAACAAAATATATAAATGAAACAAATTATATATAAAATTAAATTATAGGCCTATAAATAAAATAAATAAAAACTATAATAAATAAAAATATATATAAAATAACTATAAATACTCGATTATGGGCCCTGCCCTTGCTCTGGACATAGGGGGTGGTCCAATGGACACCCTGGGGAACAGGAACAATAAAAAAAAATATATATATATAAATGAAACAAAATTATAAATAAAATAAAATGATAGGCCTATAAATAAAATAAATGAAAACTGTAATAAATAAAAAAATATATAAAATAACTATAAATACTCGATTATGGGCCCTGCCCTTGCTCTGGACATATGGGGTGGTCCAATGGACACCCTGGGGAACAGGAACAATAACCAAAAAAATATATATAAATGAAACAAAATTATAAATAAAATAAAATGATAGGCCTATAAATAAAATAAATAAAAACTATAATAAATAAAAATATATAAAAAATAACTATAAATACTCGATTATGGGCCCTGCCCTTGCTCTGGACATAGGGGGTGGTCTAATGGAGACCCTGGGGAACAGGAACAATAACCAAAACAAAAATATAAATTAAACAAAATTATAAATAAAATAAAATTATAGGCCTATAAATAAAATAAATAAAAACAATAATAAATAAAAATATATATAAAATAACTATAAATACTCGATTATGGGCCCTGCCAACAATAACCAAAAACAAATATATAAATGAAACAAAATTATAAATAAAATAAAATGATAGGCCTATAAATAAAATAAATAAAAACAATAATAAATAAAAATACATATAAAATAACTATAAATACTCGATTATGGGCCCTGCCCTTGCTCTGGACATAGGGGGTGGTCCAATGGACACCGTGGGGAACAGGAACAATAACCAAAAAAAAATATATAAATGAAACAAAATTATAAATAAAATAAAATTATATAAATAAAATAAATAAAACTTATAATAAATCACAATAAAGAAAAATAGGCCTATATATAAAATAACAATGGAAAAACTCGAATATATATATATATATATATATATATATATATATACCGGTATATATATACATATATATATATATATACATATAAAATATCCCACCTGTGAGGAAAGGGTAAAAGGTCAAGGAGTGGTTACCCGCCGCGGACAAGTAATTATGGGATTAGATTAGGTACTTTACCCAGACATCTGTGGCTGTCCAAAGGTTCACTGCTGTACTGTAGTGTACAGTGGCGCATAAAAGTCCTTATTTTTTATGTCAGGCTATTTACCGTGACATATTTGTACTTACCATGACATTTTTGTCTAAAAAATTTGTTTATTATCTATCCACACTTCACTGTTAGTTACTTCACTCAAATATAACTGTGTATTCATTACAAATTGCCCAAATTGGGCATAAAATAATAATGCCAAAAATGGGCAAAACACAACTATATTTCGTAATTACAGCTTTATTATACTTCGTATGTAGTATTTATTCATAAATATATTGGTCTTTCAAGCGAAAATTAAGGTTTTAGGGCAATATATATACGACACACACGTATAGCCTAGCTTACATTCGTAATCACAAACCTAACATAAGTTAGGAATGTGACTACGAATGCTTACTACACTAACCCTACGAATATGATATAAATAATATTATTATTCACAGTTCACAACACTTCCACTGGGTCCATTCTAGCCGCCTAAAAAACACATGGCTGGCTATGGAGAGGCGAACAACGAGGCACAGAGTCACAAATCACGAGTTATATACATAAATTATAAATAGATAGCCACAAATTGATGATACACTGTCTCTTAGTACATAAATAATCAAGATTTGCCCGCCTGAAACCCGCTCCATGGCGGGCAATGGAGGCGAGACAAGATTTAAAGGTCCGGGAGTACTACCTCACAGACTGGCGGCCGGCTCACAACTGGTGAAACAAAGCCCCGCACTCCTCACACAGGGACGCTAGGGGGTTGCCAGATATTTAATTTTGTAACTTACTGATGGCTAACTTACCAGCCAAAAATGCGTCCAATTCGCGTCATAAACTTATTTACCCCGAATATTTCTAACTTACAGGTGGCATTATGATGCGATTGCGTCGTACGACCACTCTTCGAGGGGTGGCGTTATGACTCGATCGCGTCCTATAGATGCGAGAGGGTTAATCTAACTAAATCCTTGATAAGAAATTCTAAGGTCGAAGGTCAAGGTCAAAGGTCAAGGTTATAGGTCGATAATGATTTTTAATAGTATTTCTTATTTAATGTAAGATTCTCATTAGGCATATCATGCATATTCGGAATGCCTAGAGCAAGGCCATACAAGAATAAACATAATTCCATTTGATAGGTCAAGTTCACAGGTCAACGTCATATATTTATTATTTTATATGGTCATTATGCTAATATAAGGGCAAAGGGGAAAGAGGAGTGTGTGGTAACCACCTAGGAATATGTCTTCTAAGCGTAGTAGGGAAGGTATACAGTAGGGTAGTGATTGAGAGAGTGAGAGTGAGAACGGAGAAATGGGTAGGCGACGAGCAGGGAGGTTTTAGGAAGGGAAGAGGATGTGTAGATCAGATTTTTACCCTGAATTGTGTTGTGGAGAAGTATCTGGAGAAGAAACAAAAGGTGTATGTTGCCTTTATGGACTTGGAGAAGGCCTATGACAGAGTGGATAGAGAAGGTTTGTGGAAAGTACTTAGAATATACGGAGTAGAGGGCAAGTTGCTGAAAGCAGTGAAGAGCATGTATGAGGGTGCAAAGGCGGCAGTACGTGTGGAGAGTGAGCAGAGCGAGTTCTTTGACCTGAATGTTGGTTTGAAACAGGGGTGTGTGATGTCCCCGTGGTTGTTTACTGTATATATGGATGGAGTTATGAAAGAAATACTATCAAGAGCAGTGGATGTTGGTGTATCGCTGAAAAGGGAGGGAATTGAGTGGAAGCTACCTATACTGCTGTTTGCGGATGATACAGTTCTGATGAGTGATAATGAATGGGAGTTGCAGGGTCTGGTAAATGAGTTTGGAACAGTGTGCGAAAAACGGAATTTGAAGGTAAATACGGGAAGAGCAAGGTTATGGTCTTCGAAAGGGGTGAAGTCACAGAGTGTGAGGTGAAGCTGAACGGTCAGGCTATGGAGATCGTCAACTCTTTTAAGTATCTGGGCAGTGTGTTGAGTAAAGATGGGACTATGGATGAAGAGGTGCGGGAGAGGGTACAACAGGGGAAGAGGGTTGTAGGAACGCTAAAAGCAGTAACAAGAAATAGGGTGGTCAGTATGGAAGTGAAGAAGTCCTTGCATGACAGTGTGGTAATCCCGACACTGACTTACGGAAGCGAAGCATGGACGTTGGTTGAGAGACTCAGACCAAGAGTGAGAGCAGTGGAAATGAATTACTTAAGGAGTGCGTGCGGAGTTACATGGAGGGATAGACAGACTAATGAGGAAGTAATAAGGAGGTGTGGTGTGGAGGTAGATGTGCTGGAAAGTGTGAAAAGGAACAACTTGAGATGGTTCGGCCATATGGAACGTATGGAAAGCGAGAGAATGACTAAGAGGGTGTACGAGAGCGAGGTGGAGGGACAGAGGGGGAGAGGTAGACCGAATATGAGGTGGAAGGATGGAGTGAGGAACTACATGAACGAAGGCGGTGCTGGTTGGGGGGAGGGGCGTCGACTGACTGGGGACAGAGGTGCATGGGGGCGGTTCGTTCGTGGCCACCCCTTCGGGGATCACGGCGTCAGGCAATAGATAGATAGATAGATTATGCTAATTTCTTTACTATTCATGTAAACTTAACAAAATTTGTTGAGACAGTTGTGCATTAAGGGAAAATTAAAATGTTAAACTTTCAGACATCATGAAGGTCAAGATGAAGGTCAAAGGTCAAGGTCAACTATTCCTTTAATACCTCTGAAACTAATTGATGATCTTTAATGAAATTTGACACACTTATTTGATTTTCTAGGGTTACATTAAAGCAAACAAAAATATAATCCTACATAAAGGTCAAGGTCACAAGCCAAGGTCATAAGTTAACCTTCATCATAAAAACCTCAATTTTCGATAAGCTGACGACTGTTAGTTGCATTTTACTTACAGTACAGTATATATATACATATATATATTGTAATACTTAAGGTTAAAGGTCAAGGTCAAAGAACAAAAGAAGAGTGTTGATAATTGTCTTTAAACCCTTTGTGTACCGGTGACGTCTTTGTTATTGTATTCTAGATATAATTAGACGATTTTGTGAAGCTTATAAAGGATCTGTGGTAGTAAAAAGGGTTAAGATAGTTGAAAGCCTGCGAATTTTATGGAGGCCCTTCATAAACTTAATAAAATTGTCTTAGTATCAAGTATGAAATGAAACCGACAGAACTGTACTGAACGGGTTACGTATCGTCACCAAATTGAGCTGGCAAATTTGGTTGGTCAATGCAAAGATTGTCCAAATGTAGTGATTTTCTTATTCAAAGGTCAAGGTGAATGGTAAAGGTCACAGATTATGGTCACTATTGCTTTCTTATATATATTTTATATAAATGTTATATATTGTGATATATATATATATACAGTATATATATATATATATATATATATATATATATATATATATATATATACAGTATATATATATATATATAATTATATACAGTATATATATATATATATATATATATATATATATTAATATAGGCTAGTGATACCGTAATTAATTCCGATATCATACATTATTCAGGATATTATGTTTACCATTATTGCAATACACATCAACTTTTCCTCTACGATCTACTCCTAGGTTTTCAAATTACTTACACAGTCGGGATTTTTTTAATATTAAAGGAAATGTCTAAAGGAAAATATTGTCTGGAATAGTGTTGAGACTATTGGTGATTGTTTCGTTTACCATTTCAATCAGTGTCTCCCATTTATTCAATACCATACATAGTATAAACGGTTTGCATTTAATTATATGTGGCCTATACACTTCGTTTGCAATCAATTAAATGTAGAACTCGATACAAATTACTATCAAAGTCGGTGTTAACTTTTAGAAAGGTTTTTGAGTATAGAGCCCTTGAGTAGCAGGGCTCGCCTTCTCACTTCCCCCTTCTCTGTCTCTATCTGTGATCCCAGCCCCTCACCTCTACAAACCCCCACATCATTAATAGGATTAATAGACAGTTTTACCATCAACTCTTCTCTATGTGTATCGAATGCAGGCAACATTCATCACACACACTAATGAAGGGAAATATACCACATTCACACCCTTAAATCTTGGCTGTAGAAAGTGTGTGCTATGAGAGAGTTACAAGGAGTTATAAGGAATAGTAAGAATATCAAAGACCTTGCGGTCAACTGGCTTATCGTTCCCGTGGACTTGTGACAACCATGCCGCATCTTGCTCCTGACTGAACATGACTGATGCGGACTGAACCTGCAAATCTTCAGCGGACAGAGCTTTCATCGGAAGCAGGGGTGGATTCACCTTTGGAAGGCCCCTTATAGTGCTCCAGCTGTATACTCTGGTGGATGAATCGCACAGAGGACATGTCATGTTTCTTGAGTCGAGGCATAGTCAGCTGCATCACGCCAATGTTAACTGTGTTGATGATACCAGCAGGATGCTGGGTGAACTCCATGACCATGGCGTGGGTGCTCTTCATTCCCTTTGGGCTCGCAATGTACAAATCGTAGTTGGCAGCCCAGCTGAAGATAGAGCCGATCTCTGTGCTTAAACCAAGTTTCTTGTGGTAATCTTATTTGTTTTCCAACACGAACTTGGCCACTGACTTGCGGAAGCACAGTACTTCATTATATATGCTTGTGATACCATGCTCATTGAGAGTCTTGATGAGCTCTGAACTACCATGCTTGTGATGTAGTTTCACAGCGAGCCCAAGTGTAGTCTGGTTTCTGCCGGCACCGCAAATGTGCTGTTGAATGCACTGAGCTAGGGTCAGGGATGGCTTTGTGATGTTGCCTCCAAATACAAGGTTGATACTAGTTTAAGAAGAGTAGCACTGGTGTTTTCAATGATCTTGTAACGAACATAGTCACTGAGGTTGTAGTCTCCAGGCCTATGTGTCGCCCTGACCTCTCCACAAATCTTCCTCACCATCTTCTCCAGCTCGTCATCGTCGCTGCTGCTTTTCTTGGCAATTTTGATAAACTGTCCAAGGCTGGCTTTAAATCCAACTACGCTTTCACAACCCTCGATGTGGAGTACAAGCAGCTTGGCGCCGAAGTAATCTGTGATGTTGGACACAAACTGTCTTCTTATCACAGTGCCCGAAGCAGCGATGTACATGGAGTACAGCTCCACGTCTCTGTCATATTTTCAGCCATCGTCGTGATCACGGACCTCAGCGCCTCTTCCACAGGCGCCGTCATGGAGGGGCAGGACATTGGGACAACTCAAAATTTATCATAACAGCAGACATGGTATTGTGCGTCAGAAGCATGCAGATCAATGACCCCACTGAGTCGAACAACTACCTCATTAGCCCACTGGTCCTGTCTCTCATCACAGATGTCCTCCAAGTGTTGCTTGAACGTGATATCACCACTTCTATCTACAGTTTTACACTGTCTGACCTGCACCCAGCTGTGTGGGTTCTTGCTGTCTTTCGGCTTACACTCTTTCCCACACAGCAAACAGTCTCGCTTGAAAACAAAGTTACTACATTGAGACTTCAACAATCTTTTGGAAACACCATTGTCAATTAGTGTAGACTTTCTCTTCGGCTGTTCATTGTTTCTACTTCTCGAAGTATAGCTACAGTAACATGACTTGTGAGCTAGAATATTACTTCCAGAGGGAGTTCTGTACAGTTCATCCTGCTTCACTTTGCTTGTAGCGATGATCTTCTGCACAGCGACGGTCTTGAATGTTTGCAGCGCTCCACTGGCATTACATGGACTAAACAGGCACTTCTCCCCTCCAGCAGACATGATGAGTGTGACAGCCTGGGGGTATCAATGCTGATTACACTGGTTTGTCACAATCTGAAATGAGAAGAAAAGTTGTTAAACCACTGATCGCACAGCGTGGGGAGTGCATGCATGGTGAATATTGGTGTTTAATGAACTCTCACCCATTGCTCAACCTGCTAAACAAAATTTAATACAAAATATATAATGATTCCCGGGATATACCTACATGTAGACATAACAAACATATTATATCTACCTACCTACCCAACCTAGTAAAATGCTGGAATAGAAAGACAATGAACCACATACAATCGGTCAATATTGGTGATTTTCCAGATTTTAGGGAAAATTTGATCTCTGACCTCGGGTTTGACCTTGATACTCACCCTATATCCACAAATTAACCCCGGAAATGGACTCCCCGTCCTGGAAAACCCCTAAAAAGAGGTATTACACGACCCTCTATGTCATCAAGATCCAAAGGTGAAAACTGGCCGAAATTCAAGATGGCAGAGGGCGCCATCTTGAATTCTGAGAAATGCTAAAGGTTGCACAAGTAGCAACCAAGCTAATTTTGCTCTCCTAACCATATATAATACATTTCCTCAATTTTTGTTTACAGTTATTAACATTGCAGGGTCAACATTTTGGCAACTTGACTAATAGTATCTCTACCAGGTGTCAAAGGGCCTATCCCACCCTCATCTATATGTGATGTTTACCATATTATAATCAACATCTGATGTTTCGTGAAGGTTACACAGTAATCAGATACATTCTAGTAATTAGTGTTTTAATTTCCTCTCTAGACCTCCATCAAGCATAATAAATAATCCTCAAGATCCCCCATCGATATATATTTTTACATTATTCGAAAGATAAACGTTCCTCCAAAATTACAGGCTCGCTATCGCTCGCCAGGGAAAAATGGACACCTAAATACCAGGACATTACTTGATATTGATAACAAAATGGGATGAAAGGTCTTATAATTAACAAACTAATGGGGTAAACTTCTTAACATTTCAAACAAATAGGGATAAGCATGAGGGAGAAGGGGTTCTATACAATGCAACTACTTCTCTTATAACCTACTCTTACTTGTAAATATCCCTTATGTAAACAAATATAACACATATACAATATATACAAATAACATTAGATCGTCATTGTAAGTATTGACATTCATCAGACCGGACGTTGTGCTACCATATATAATATTATAATTATGTGATTGGTCAGAATACATTATAACAACAATTCTGCCTTTGACTGCTGAGGGCTCCAGAAAAAGATTTAGAAGACAAAGACAGAATGTGCAGTACAAATTTGACTTTTTAAGTAGGAAGTGCTAACTTGACATAACGTCGAAGGATGTTTATGTGTATGCCTGTGTGTGTGCAAGTTTGTGTGTGCTTAAGCTTGTGTATGTTTGGGCAAAGTTATAGGAGTTTGGGTGTATGAGTTTGTTTCCTATTACGCACCAGTCAAATTTCAGCTCAGTGAGTTATCAGATTCGCCAACAAACCTCCTCGATGAACACTAACAGTACCGGCTTCCGCTTCTTCTTCTTTGTCCATTCCTACCATTGGCTCATCCAATTAGGCTCCTCTTTCCTTTGTGGGGCGAAGTATTTAAAGAGCTGTTGAGTTTTGTTTTAAAGTGGAACATTATACAGTGAACCGAACCACTTGGAACTTACTGCTATGGCTTACAAGGAAGTAAAGTCTGGTAGGACTTTTCAAAGAATGTTTTCCACGTTGTTTTTCAGTCTTAGTGAATTCTTACAGTGTTTATTCAAAGTAATGAGACTAAATACAATTGGATACAGATAGATAGACTCCAATAAGCATTGGCGAACGCCTTATATTTCTTAGATGTGCCAAAATATCAAGGTATATATTTTAATTGTAATACATTTGCTCAGTAATGAAAAAACAAAGCGATATCAAACACTCAATAGCCAGTTCATTTGTTTAATGCAAATCCCGATGGTAATAATTTATTTGCGTACAAACAAAAATATTAGTTCTACAAATGTTTATGAGTGATTGTACTTACAGTGATTGTTGCATCCCTTGCATTATTCTACAGATATTTTCACAGCAATTGTTCCGAGGAACTTGCTTCAATTGTGCCGCCTCTCCACATCTTTCCCCGTACAACTAGGGCAGCTGAGAGCGCCCATGAATTTACACTTTCTCCTCCACAATGCAGGACTTCTGCTTATCAGAATTCATTTATCCCCAGAGCTACTACTCTTTGGAATTCACTTCCCTCGAATTGCTTTCCACAAACTTACAATCTACAAATGTTTAAATCCAGTTGTTACAAACATTTTATGAATGGAGGATGCCTTTAGGCACATGGACCTTTTTGTGTTATCTGTGTTTTTCCTTCCTCCGTTCATTGTCTCTTAAAAAAAAAAAAAAAAAAAAAAAAAAATGAATATCGCATTTAATAATTATATTTACACCACATGGTTTAACTAATGTGCAAACTTCACCCCGATGATGCAATATTGATTGTAGCTGCCAAAGAAAACCCCATGAAATAAAAATATATACAGATAAATATTTGCAATCCAATTCTTACAGTAAAAAGATAGACGTTTTTAATTATTTCAAACTTAACCAGCCAATTTTATTCAGATGACAGAATACAGTATTGTAGTCGATATTGGAAAACAATATAATTTTATGTTAAGCTAAACATATCAACACTTTGCACACTTGAATAGAACATAATACAACACATATTTAATTCAATTAGTTGAACAATCGCTCTCACTATTATATACATTTCTCGTATGTCTTCATGTTTACGCTTAACTCAAT
Organism: Paralithodes platypus; assembly: GCA_032716605.1. Classification (NCBI taxonomy): domain Eukaryota; kingdom Metazoa; phylum Arthropoda; class Malacostraca; order Decapoda; family Lithodidae; genus Paralithodes; species Paralithodes platypus. The sequence goes on from CM064512.1 coordinate 22,907,658, forward strand.
ATTCAAATGTACATTTACCAATTATATAGCAAAAGTAAAACATTATATATTTTGTTAAAATGCTTGTTAAATATGCTACTTATGTTCGTAATTCCACGTTGATGCATCTTGTTCCATGATAACAGTTATATTTCAATCTCCGCTCCAGCCAATTATACTGGTTTAAGTTGACCTGCCTGCCACTTGAGAGAGTTACACAGAGTTACACATATACTCAGATACTCAGTCCCTAATAGGTGGTACGGCCTTAAAACAAGGACAGTTTATAGTAGAAGAAATTAACATCAAAGTAGAAGGGTCTCTCCTCACACTCCGGCTAAAAGAAATAGAGAGAGAGAGAGAGAGAGAGAGATACACTATCAGTGAACTGGTTTTTCTCCAAGAGCCATTAGTTCCGGCAGTTATAGTTTAAGGAAGATGAGATGTTGCTACTGCCGTTGTGCACCACACCTTCAATTTCCTCTCTTCCTCTCTTGTCTTATTGTGTCTTGTCTTATCTTGCCTTGCCTTGTTATGTCGAATGGTAATTAAATACCACTCTGGCTACATCAGCTTCCCAGAAGTTATATGGAGATGGACCGAATATTCGTTTCGTATTCGTATGTTCGAATATTCGCAATGTTTTTCAATATTCGTAGGCCTATTAGTATTCGCATTTCCATTCATAGCTATTTGCAAACATGCAAATATGTTCACGAAACCAATAGAAGATATACAAAAATGTAAAATATTAAATTTTAAAGCGTGCGTTCGCTTGTACGATGTCGGGGAAAGGCATGCTTCTTTATTAAACCATCTAAGTACCATAGTATGTAAATGTTTTTTAACCTAATGGAACTGAAATTGTCTACATCGACTTCCAAACCAATCTGATGTTCTCTGAACTTTGAAATAATTGTAATAGTTCCGAAATCTGACCTTGTTCATTATAACGGAATAAATGGTCTTGGTACAATGTTACCAATGTACCGGCTACCGCTAGATCCAGCGAATCACTTCCATCACTTCCATCTAGCGACATCAAGATGTGATGAATTCTAGCGATATTCAAGTTATTTTCCCTATTTTAAGGAATTGTAGAGATTTTTCGATTGTTAAAGATTATTCTAGATACTTCAACATATGTTTTCTAGTGGCATACAAGTTTTTAGTGTCTGGTGACTATCTAGCGATTTGTCAATGCTATTCTAGCATACATTTGTGCTTTAGTTTATCATGCATTGTTTAATATATTTGCCCTTTTTCTCCAGAAGACTTCCTACATGATATAGTGTATTGTTCAAGTGATAATTAAATATTATACAGGGTTATTTTAAGTTGGCTGATGTTTATGAAACAGTAATATGCTGAACGATGAGAATACTGTATGTAAACATGTCTCGGATATCACTGATAATTTTTGACATTCTCTTCTAAAAGCCCAATGGCTAATCAGTGGTGGTAACGAAACACGCAGCTTTACACATTCACATCGTCATTGGCTTCCGGTAATTAATTTCATAGTAATTTAATTAACGTTTGTTGGCGATAAGAATTACAGTTCTTGAAGGATGACAATTTCATCTTGCAAGAAAGATTGAAATATTCGCTATATTCGCTATTCGTATTCGCCAATTTTACCAACTAAAATTCGTATTCGTATTCGTATTTGCAAATAGCGAAAATTTATATTCGTTCCATCTCTAAAATTATATATATATATATATCTATATATATATATACATTATATGCTGTACTATATTCACGTTACTTTAAGCATGCACAACTAACATGGAGAACAAAGGGAGACGTAATTGACTTAGCAAGGTAATTAACTATAATCAAAGCTGGTAATGGGCTGGTCTATCAGAGTGAGAACTGAGCGATCTCTACCATACCCATAGCTTACTCTGACTGTTCCTTTTACTTATATATTTTCTAGATCTCAAGTGACGGCGTCTCTTCCGTGGATTGACCTCCCAATCTACCAAGATTGGAAGCCAAAGCGTCACATTTTCCCTTGCCCCTCAACTTTCTCTTCATAATTGATGAGGGGCACAGGGCCCTGGGTGGGGCTTTGGTTTCCCGGGCGTTTCCGCACCTTCCTCAGCTCCCCGCCAAGGAGTGGCTTCGGTCACCCAGGCTTTATTGTGGTCGGCGGGGAGGGTTCTGTGGGGGCGCTCGGTTATGGCCTTGGCCTTGCTCAGGGCCTTGGGGCTGTTCGGCCAGGCAGCTTGGGGAACAACAACAACAACAACAACTATAATCAAAGACAAAGACGACTGAAAAAGATGAATCAATGGTTTAGGTGGTGACAAATTAGGAGACTATTTGTTTACATAGCAAACTCTAATTCGATAATGTAAATATCACGTTAGTCAATAATGCAAAACAAAATCAATCGAGTCAGTTCAGAAAATCCTCGAAAATTCGAGGATATGATTTGTGTCCATGAATATACTCCTTTCATAATTTAATTGATTTTGTCCTTCCTTTAAATCAATAAGAAACCTATCATTAAACCAATAAATAGCGTGTACTGAATATGCATGTGTAGACATGAATTACTTGTCTTTTTACGAGGGATATGATATTATATAATAAGTATTAGTATAATTTGGTCATTTATGGAGAGCTAGTTCTTCCATAGGTAATTCCTAGTACATGCAACTATGTCCCACATATTATTACTCAGATTTACTAATCCACGTGTGTAAAAGGCCCAGTAAAAGATCTAATTCACCCAAATGGTTCGACCATAATTGTGCTAGAGTAACTGAACAAAAAGAAATAGCCTACAATGCATACACAAGATCATAAACACATGAAGCCTTTAATTACTTTAGAAACATCAGAAATCATGCCAAAACTGTATTAAACCTAACTAAATCAAACTTTCTCCACAAGCAGGCAAATAAACTTCTAAATAATCCAAATGATAACAAAATATTTTGGTCTACTCTTAACTCATTCAAATCCAACTTCACTACTGCTTCATCCATTCCACCATTAAAATCTCCGACTGGCAATCTTGTAAGTGACCCACGAGGTAAAGCTAACCTTCTTGCTGATATTTTCTCCACCAACTCAACCTTAGATGAAATATATCAAGATGTCCCTGTACTTAATTTTAATTCGCCTGAAATTCCCTCACTTAAGATCCACACCAGACATGTCAAAACTATTTTTGCAGAATCTCTCGGTAGATAAGGCTCCTGGTCCAGATGAAATTCCTCCAATAGTACTTAAGAATTGCTCCTTGGTGCTCGCTCCTGTATTGGCAATTTTTTTCCGTCTGTGAACTCATACCTCATGCTTCCTAGTACCCTGGAAAGAAGCAAACATTCATCCAGTTCCTAAAAAAGGTGCCTCTTCAGATCCATCAAACTACAGACCAATAGCTATAACTTCCACTCTTGGTAAAGTCTTTGAAATTATATTAAATAATCACATAATTAAGCATCTTGAGAATAATAAATTAATCAGTGATAGGCAATATGGTTTTAGACGATGTCGATCAACTGCAGACATTCTTTGCCTTCTTACGCATCAAATCAACCAAGCTACAGACCAACATGGTGAAACACATACAATAGCACTGGATATATCAAAGGCATTTGATAGAGTCTGGCATCAATCCTTATTGTCGAAGATGTCATACTACGGCCTTGCATCATTAGTTCCACTAATTTCTTCTTATCTTCATAACAGAAAAATATGTGTAATGGTAGATGGCCTTTATTCTCAATTTCACTCAATAAGTGCTGGTGTTCCCCAGGGATCAGTTTTGGGCCCAATTCTGTTCCTCATTCATATCAATGATCTCATATCTACCACTCATAATCCAATACATTCCTACGCAGATGACTCAACACTCCACAATTCCTTCACATTTACCAATTCTTTCACCCAACCTGATCTTATAAATTCAAAAATAAACACTGCAATTTCTCTGAACCAGGACCTTTCTAGAATTAATGGATGGGGACAAAAGAATCTAGTTTCCTTTAATGCACAGAAAACCAAGTACATTCAATTTTCTAACCGACAGAATCTCACTGACTCCCATATATTTTTTAATGATGTAAATAATCCCAGTTCCCCTAGTATTGACATTCTCGGTGTAACATTAACTACTAACTTGAGCTGGACACATTATGTTAGAAGCATTGCTAAGAATGCCTCTAAAAAACTGGGACTCCTGTACAGAGTTCGAGAATTCTTCACTGACGAGCAGTTGGCCGTAATATATAAAAGTCATGTGCGTTCTCAGATGGATTACTGTTCACCTCTGTGGGGTGGAAGTGGAGTGGTTGCATTGAGGCAGTTGGACAAAATTCAAAATAAAGCTATTAGATTAATCAATAACACTGCAATCACACAGGACCTTCCTACATTATCCATACAAAGAAACGTTGCATCCCTTGCATTATTCTACAGATATTTTCACAGCAATTGTTCCGAGGAACTTGCTTCAATTGTTCCGCCTCTCCACATCTTTTCCCGTACAACTAGGGCAGCTGAGAGCTCCCATGAATTTACACTTTCTACTCCACAATGCAGAACTTCTGCTTATCAGAATTCATTTATCCCCAGAGCTACTACTCTTTGGAATTCACTTCCCTCGAATTGCTTTCCACAAACTTACAATCTACAAATGTTTAAATCAAGTTGTTACAAACATTTTATGAATGGAGGATGCCTTTAGGCACATGGACCTTTTTGTTTTATCTGTGTTTTTCCTTCCTCCGTTCATTGTCTCTTAAAAAAAAAAAAAAAAAAAAAAAAATCTACCAGTCCCTGAAAGACTTATAACGGTCAGGACAGTTAAGAGACGTTGCATAAACAACCCTCTTACATTAGTCTGATGATAATTATGTATACGTATACATTTTCATTTAAGTTTCATTCAAGACCCAACACCCAAGAGTACTGGAAGGTTCTGCATCAAAACTCCTATAAAGGTCAGAGTAGTTAACCCTCGTGGCCCGGGCTGCCTTTCTAAATGACGGAGGTCGTATCCGGGCGATCTGGCTGAAAATCAACAGAAGAAAACTAAGGCTAATCTCGCTTAATATATTACCTACATTAATAAAATATATATAAAACTGTGCGCCTTACCTTGCCGCGTAGAATGGCATTGTGCAGAGCTCTCTAGCTCAACTGGTTCCGGAGTGATGGTGATGGAAGTGGAGGTAACTTTTGCAGCATATTTACCTCGGCGCGTCCGAACACTCAACCGCGGCCCCGGCTACGACGCCCTGTTGCACTCGTTGCTCTACCCGCAATTATGCCGGGAAGCGATGTGATGGTGTTTTATTGTTTATTATGCCATTTATTATAGTTATTATGTTATTTTCACTCAATAAAGTTATTTTCATGAAGTTATTTGTGTCTCTGTCACTTATTACTTAGTTTTATTATTATTATTTTGATTATAGTGTCACTTTCACTGGACTTTGTTAGTTGATGGTGTCATTTTCACTTTTATGTATTGTTAGGTAAGCTATTAATATATATAGTGTCACTTTCACTTGTTCATATTGTTACGAAGGCACTTATTATTAATTATGTGTGTCTCTTTCACTTATACTTAGTTTTATTATTATTATAGTGTCACTTTCACTGGACTATGATAATTGATAGTGTCATTTTCACTCTTATGTATTGTTAGGTAAGCTAATAATATATATAGTGTCACTTTCACTTGTTCATATTGTTACAAAGGCACTTATTATTACTTATGTGTCTCTCACTTATACTTAGTTTTATTATTATTATAGTGTCACTTTCACTGGACTATGATAATTGATAGTGTCACTTTCACTGTTATTGTCACGGGCACTTCAATATTGTTGGAGAGTGTGAAAATCATTGAAGCACCGTCCAGCACACAGTGCCACTTCACACTCGAGGCATTCCCATGTGGTTTTCCTCACTTTGTGAGGTCTGCGAGTTGTGTGGCTGCACACATGGCACCTCTTCTGACTCCTAACTGTACTACCTGGTGCTTTGAAAGGAAGGGGGTGGAGCTGGTGCCTCCTGAAGAAGTCGGCACACCCCGTTCTGTCCAGCTGGCCTGGTCCTTGTAGTGGTCTCCAAGGTTCCTGTATGCTTAGCCAGGAGCTCAAGTATCACCTGCTTGTGGAACTTCCGCAGGGACTTGTACTTCTTGGCTCCTGGAGTCCTCAGACGGTAGATGTTGTAGGCATTGAGGACCGACATATCTACCGTATGCAGGATAAACTTCTTGTCCCACCTGCAATATGTTCGCAGGCAGTCGATGAAGCCCATCTGCATGTCGGACTTGTCAACGAGGTGCATGTTGAGGTTGTAATCAAGGACAGCAGCTGGTTTCTGGACGGTGTTCTTGGCTCTTCGGTCCACCTTCTCTGTGGCGACCATCTCGGTTCTTGTGGCATGTGCTGAGGAGGTTGACCTTCCGCTGGTCATGCCAGTGGATGGAGAGGATGGGGCCACTCTTCTTGTGGAAGATGTCCGTCTTCTTCGTCTTGGTTGGGTAGCCTGGCATGCCCTTCCTCTTGGCCTTGACTGTGCCGACAGTTCCGGTCTTGCGGTCATGGAGGTACTTGGTCAGGATAGGCGACGTGTAGTAGTTATCGGTGTAGAGGATGTGGTTCTTATGGAAGTGCCTCTCCATCATCTTCTTTACTACAGCGCCGCCAAAACCAATGTGGGGGTCAATCTCAATTTCTCCACCCCTGCCGTTGTAGACCACATTGTCCAGCACATACCCCGTCAAACAGTCACAGAGGACGAAGAGCTTGATGACGAAGCGGTGTCTCTTGGACGGGATATACTGTCGGAAGTGCAGCCTACCACGGAACAGGACCAGAGACTCGTCGAGGCACATCTTCTGGAAAGGAATCAGGTAGGTAGTGAACCGATGACGTATCATGTCATACAGCTTCCTGATCTTCCATAGTGTGTCGGTAAGGTGGACATGCATGTTGTTGGTCAGGTGGAGATAGGAGAGCATGTCAAAGTACCTGTCCCTGGATATGTACTTGCTAAATGCTGGAGTCGTTATGAGGTCGCCAGTGATCCAGTAGTCTGCCAGAGCGTGCTTCCTGATATGTATCATCAGCATTGTGAGTGCCAAGAACACATATAGTTCTGCCAAAGTGACAGCTCTCCATGCCACCATCTTGGCACTGGTCTTCCTCCCAAGAAAGTTGGCACAGATGTCATGATGGTTGTTGGTTTCCTCGACGAGGTATTCCATGACTTCATTGTCATAGAAGCCACAGAAGAGTTCACTGGGGGTAGCATCTGGGCCACAGGGATATGTTGGTGACACTCCGGAACCCATCTGTACCTCGTCAAAGGCAGGACAATCTGGCTCAAAATCAGGCCCATCTGTCCAAACAAACAGGTCGGATGCTGATGCTCGAGCACGTGCAGGTGCAGCAGGCACACGCCCTGGACGCCCTGGCACACGCCCTTGGCCACGCGGACGCCCTGCACGCCCACGCCCACGCCCACGCCCAGGGGCAGCGGCGTCGGCAGACTGACCACGTCCACATCCTCGCCCTTTAACTCCGTCTTGTCGGGACTTCCTCTTCCTCTTCCTGTTCCTGTTCCTCTTCCTCTTCCTCCTCAGGCGACGTCAGGTCATCTGGGGCAATCTTGGGGTCGTCAGCATCCTCTTCAGGAGACAATTCTGTTGAAGAAGTGACCGGGCGTCGGCGGCATGGGGAGCGGGAGGCTGCGGGAGGTTCAACAATGGGAGCCTCGGCCTCGGAAGTTGGGCTCCTTTTGCGGCGAGCCGAGGGCTTCTCCGAATCAAATAATGCTCTGCGGTGTGTTGAGGTCTGTGGCACACTACTAATACCACTTGAAGAGGCCCTTTGCTCATCCTGAAGGAGAGATGAAGCCGAGGGCTGTGGGTGACCCACGCGGTGTCCCGGGTCAAGGCGTCGGGACAAAGGAATGCGGGTGGTTGCTAGACCAGGGTCGGCGTCACTATCACTGTCTTCCGCTTCCCTAGCCTTTTCTGCGGCTGCCCTGCGTGCTTTTTTAGCTGCACTTTTCACCAAAGATTGTTTATAAAAATATTTGCCCACTTTCAAGGGCGTACGGGCAGGCAAAGGGGAAGGTCCTGTGCTAGGGCTAGGCCTAGGCTGACCTAGCAAAGATGGCGAGGGGGTAGGCCTAGGTTCTAGCACACTTGGAAGTTCAATAGCACCTTCCTGAAATACTTCCACATCAGGATCATCACTACTGTCTCCCCCCTCAAATAAATCTACATTATCGTCGTCTCCAAAGCCAACGAAATCGTCATCTTCGCTTGCACTTATAAATTGTTCTTTGTCCACCAAGCTTTCGCCACTGCTCTCTTCAAGATCAAAAAGTTCTCGCTGTATAGCAGTATCACTCAACAAACGCTTCACTTTCTTTCGTTGAGCTTTCTTCTCGGTTGCAACAGGCGTTGAAGTTGCGAGCGGGGTAGCAGTGGAGCGCGCGGGAGGTTGCACCAAATCGGACGCGGCGGAATTATTTGTTGTCACTATAACTCGCTATGGCGGCCACGTACAAACTGATAATGGTAGTAGTTGAGGCTTGGTGGCGCTGTGATCGCCCCTGCAAACTAAAATCTGGCCGCACGAATTTTGAAGCACGCTTTCAAGCACAGGAATTTTATAAGGACACCCGGGCTCCGGCCCATCTGCCGCACTGTCATTTTAAAATGCTGCCCGGGCTGGAAGGGTTAAAGAGATAGTACAACACTGGTATACATTTTCCTTACGTTAGCTCGATGATATGTGTACATATACACTGGTACAATGGAACATTGCATTTACGACCCAACACCCAAGAATTCTCCTTCAACTTTCATATGCTGTCAACCATCCACATCATGACCACCACCACTGCCAAGACCATCGTCGGAATACTACAGAAGTGCTTTATTTTTTAAATACTTAGTGTGACCTCGAAGTAGTACTAGTGAAGTGCCTTATCGAAGGAAGTACTCAGTATGACATCATAAAATTGCAGTGTCGTTCCTTTGGGATTATTAATTGCGGATCCTCGTTCGTGCGTACTTATAAACTATACATATTTACCTCTTGTCTGACAATAATATTAATTATTTTGAACAATACAACATATGCGTGTACTCTGTATTATATTTATCGACATTGACAATATGAACTGTAATCAATATTTCACTATCGACCAATCAAATTACACGCAGGGGAACGGTTGCAAAATTATTGGTAAATCTTTTAACTCGCACAAGTCTAAGAATTTCTTCTCCAATTGAGTTGTTAACTTGTGGAATGGGTTTCCCGAGATGTCATAGACTGCAGCACCATTGATTACTTTAAACTTAGCTTAGACAAACACCTTGCCTTAAATCCGCGACTGACTGCATTTGTAAATGAATAAAATTTGTTTTCCCTTACCCACTCTACACCACTGTTTGGACACTTGACCATGTTTTAGAGGGCAAGCAGCCTTGAGGGGTCGCTGGATCTGCTGTTGCTTGTATTCCTTTGTATGTTATTTAGCTTGCCGGATATGTTAGTCCATTAGTAGCAGATTTCTCGATTACTACTGGTAAAAATAAGAAACTACTGCGTCCCTTAATCTTATTATTGCTAATTACTTATACATAACACTGTAATAGGCCATGAAGAACACGTTGTACTAGCTTTAGTAATTAAGAACAATATTTGTTGCCAGCATAAACGGATAGACTATAGTGAGCTTCTGAGAATTGTTTGTATACATTGATGCTCCACAAATATAGAACCCTGGTAAGAAATCAGTCTTAACATTTATACACATTACAATACCAACTTGTACATTCAGCCCTTTGTATGCTTTTGATCCTTAGTTAACTCTTTCATTGAGATGACACTTTGTATACACTTTGTTGCTTAAAAATATTTATAGATAGAGCAAACACCTGAAAATGGGTCCACAGTATTGAAGGGGTTAATAACTACTAAAGACGTCAGTTTAAAGTTTGTAAGACCTATCTCGAAACACAGACCTACACAATACCAGTAAACCGGCTCAACAACTATACTCCAAGAAAATGTGAAGATGCACAGTCCCTTTGATCCCGCACTCAATACAGATCCGGGGGTCGTCAAATGTTCAGGATTTCTCTCGGTGTCTCGCTTTTCTGGAGGCCCATTCAAGCTGAGGTTGTCGTTGGCAGCATGCCGTGTGTGGGAAGGCTACCTGATTTGCAGAAAAGGATAAATAGCGGTAAGTGTTATACTGAATAACTTTAGAGGCCATACTAGAAGTCATAACATTTAGCAACACTAACACTTTAGGAACAACTTAAAGGATGTTTCGTTAATAGTCAATATACTGGATTACTGTATAAATTATACAAACTAATCCATCCCTCGGATATATATTAGATTACATTATTCACCCACATGTTCAACACTGCTTGGTCTGCATAACATTAATTTCAGCTTTATAAGGCTTGTGTTCAGTTTCCTGCACAATTCAGTTCCTCTTCGAAATGTGATTTATGTAAGTACAAATAATATCGTTTAGCTAGAGAGTAGTACCTTGTACCACTATTTTTTAAGTCTTGTTGGTTTCCTTTTTTTTTTTTTGCCAAACCTTTGCTTAACTTGAATGTCAGACACACAGCACAGCTGTTTTATCTTGTTTTCAAATATAAGCCTCATAATAGAAAAACATGTTAAGGTTCTGCATTAAATAATAAAATGTTTGTCACTATCATGTGTAGCTCTAAACATACTGTATTATCGGTCAACATTACACGCAAACATATATTTAAAAATATATAGTTTAGCTTTAAGGAACAATGAGAAATAGTTCTTGTATAATAACACGTATGGAATTCATTATCTAATTTCAATACGATGATACCATTCGTCCTTTTGTTCTGAACGGTAATGGACGCTTATATCTAGTTGGAGGAGGACATTTAGAAGTCAGAAGGTTGAATGAGGTGAGTTGAACTTCTTAATAAGTTAGGTATCTATCTATCTATCTATTGCTTGATGCCGCGATCCCCGAAGGGATGTCCACGAACCCCCATGCACCTCTGTCCCCAGTCAGTCGACGCCCCTCCTCCCAACCAGCACCGCCTTCATCCATATACTTCCTCACTCCATTCGTCCACCTCTCCTTCGGTGCACCTCTCCCTCTCTGTCCTTCCACCTCGCTCTCGTACACCCTCTTAGTCATTCTCTCGCTTCCCATACGTTTCATATGGCCGAACCATCTCAAGTTGTTCCTTTTCACACTTTCCAGCACATCTACCTCCACACCACACCTCCTTCTTACTTCCTCATTCGTCTGTCTATCCATCCATGTAACTCTGCACGCACTTCTCAAGTAACTCATTTCCAACGCTCTCACTCTTGGTCTGAGTCTCTTCCCGAACGTATATTACTGCTTAATCGACCACAAAACACGATCATGTTGGTGTTTATTGCCTGGTGTAATAACTAGTAATGACGTTAGATTGAAGTATGTAGGATCCATCACGAAATAAACTGATAAAATGGTAGCAAACCAGTTCAAAATCAGGAGGTACCGGTATACAAAATGTATTTGATATATATCCGGGCACACAGATCACAGATCCAACACTCAATATAAATCCTGGGGTCGTCAACTTTTCACCTTTTCTCTTGGTTTTTCGCTTTTCACAGAGACCTTTTAATCCCTTCTTTACCGACGACGTAATTTTAATATTCTTTCAGCTACATTTAGACAATTTTATGAAGCTTAGGAAGGATATATGGTAGCTAAAAGGATTAATTGAGATAGTCTGTAGCCTTTTAATGAGCAGACATCCTTCCTAAGTTGTACAAAATCGTCTAATAGTTACCAGAATATAATGAAAAGTACATCACCGTTACTGAAGGGGTTAAGCCGAGGCTGTCGTTGGCATATTGGCGTGTGTGGGAGGATTATTTGTGGTGTGCAAATAATACTAGCGGTACACTGAGCAATGTGCCAGAGTATAATAGTAAATATTGCCATTAGCATTACTGATACATAATCTGAATAGTAAATATATTATTATGTTTCAATACAATGAGGTTCATTACAGAGCACATTTTATAATATCGTGTTTGTTTCTAAATGATTGATAAAAGGTTGAACCAGTGTTCGAATTGTTAGCAAAATTATGACTGCACATTTATTATGAGCTTAAGCTTTGCTCGAGCGTTATATATTGAACACAAACCGTTTACAGTCTACAATAATAATAATAATGCGTACTGGCAGTTAAGTACTACTTGCTCAATCTGATTAACTCGACGACAATTATATTGGCGTAAGATATGTTACTATAGGTTCTGTTTGTAGATACTAAATCACAACTACAACATATGTCAAGTAAATTGACTGTAGATTCTTTATAACACAGCTGTTTCTGTATAATTCTTTGTATTTACAGATTTATGTATTCAATATATATATATATATATATATATATATATATATATTAACACACAAAGAGCGGGTGGTAGGGTATTTTACACTGTGCCGCCCAGCGTTTTTTTTTTACCCTAAATAAGGTTGTTTCCGTGCTCATTTACATGCATAAACAAGACCCAGAGCGTAAAACAAGTATCTATCTCTGAAAGGGCGTAAACAGAGCTTTCCAATGACACCCGAATCATCCTTATACGACCACTGGTTCTCTTGCAACAATCGTGCAACACGAGTGCAAAAAACCTAAAATAAGGTAATTTCCGTACATAATTCCCTGTGTAGCGAGTGAGAGAGTGAGGAGGAGGGTAGAATACAGCTCAGTACACCCACCACGGTGGTGGGGAGCGGTCATAAGGTTACTACGCTCGTCCCACCGCTCAGCTCTCTCTCAGAGCAACATTACGTGCTGAAAATGGCACTCGACATATGTGGTGCACCGCCACATAGTCCATATTTATTCAACTCGACATATGTGGTGCGCCGTTGGTTAAGGGTTAAGTATATCTCACAAATACACGTGAGCCACTAAATGTTTATACTCTCAGTGGGGTTCGAACCGTCGACTGTCATGACGATAGCCGACGCTTTAACTTAGACTGCCGTGGTGGAGTTGATTAAAGCGTCAGCTATCGTCCTGACGGTCGATGGTTCGAACCACACTAAAAGTATATAGGCTATATATAAATATATATATATATATACTGTATATATATATATATTCTGCTACGTAAGGGAGTGGCCGTGAGTCGCCATTCATGTGGGGAAAGTTCGGACTCACACGGACGGGTTTTCAAGCAGTTGTATATCATCAAACTTATTCTGCATACAGTATGGGTGTATTTTAAGTGATTTTCGGCAACTTTGCTGATGATACAATGACCTTAGTAATTACAAAAGTGAATCATAAGCCCATTGGTTGCATGTTCTGGCGGACAGAAATTATAATGATTGATTCCACCAATTCAGGTAGGTTTGAAATATGCTGCAATGCAATATTTCATTTATTTGTGTACGAATTGGTCTTAATGGTACTATATCTCCTGGAAATTTATGAATAAATACTAAAGGTATGGTCAGTGGATATTGACAGCCAATGTTATCTGAATCCATAATCCTTTCTGTACCGGCGACGTCTTGTTAGTATTATTCTAGCTATATTTATATTATTTTGTGCAGTTTAAGAAGGATCTGTGGTAGTAAAACGGGTTAAGTTCAAAGCCTGTTGCATAATCAGAATATAGTTAAACAGAGTTTGCCGGTACAGAAGAGGGTAATGATGGTATTTCTCCACTAATTATTAGTTTTTGCTTTCTTGATACTTCATCATTGGGACATAGACTATTAGTTGTTTTGATCTCTAGTGTTATGCAGAGGTATACATGTGTATCACGTGCATTACGTACTGGTATACAGTATCTACAAGTTTTAAGACTGAGTGATACACATGTCATACGGTTATAGTCCCATGTCTAAACTGCGGCATTCGGCATTCCACGCAGTCCTTTTCTCAACTGCCTCAATTGTCAATGTTTAACTCTTAGATCAGATCAAAGTCCCGGATCCTGTCTCTTTCTAGGCTTACGCTTCCACGCAGCTCACTGCAAGGTCAAGACACGTATGGTCTTCACCCAATTATGATCATACGTAATCTTCATATGTCTAACCAACGAAACCTGATTGATTTTTTTTTTTTTTTTTTTTTTTTTCCTATGTGATTGAGGGAGGCAAAAGGCATAACTGCCTATAGCGAGAGCCCCCCCCCCCATAGTTGAAAGAGTGACAGGGCCAAAATCAAGGGACGTTCGAGCCAAAATGCCTGGACACACGGAGTTTGAAGCAATTTAAGTCATAGGAAGAGGGAAAGACTGATTCTGGGAGATAGTTCCAGAGCTCGGCTGTTGAGTAGAAGAAAGTTTGAGAGTAACGTTTCACTCTTGGGTTGGAGAGTTGCACAGAGTAGGGGTGGGATTGAGTTGCAAGACGGGTACCACGTGCCCTACGTAAAGGAGGTGGTATGCACTGGGATAGCTCTGAGGAACACTGATTATTATAGTAGCGATAGAATAGCGAGAGAGATGCAACATTGCGGCGGAGAGAGAGAGATTGCAGAGAGTTGGTGAGTGGACGGGAGTTAATGATACGAAAGGCCTTCCTTTCAACTTTGTCTAGGAGAGCGGTGTGAGAGGAACCTGCCCACGCATGTGAACAATACTCAATACAAGGGCGCACTATGCCCCTGTACAGAGCAAGAAGCTGTGCAGGGGAAAAGAACCCCCTAAGGCGGTTGAGCACACCCAGCTTCTGGGAGGCTGCCTTAGCAAGACTGGTAATATGGTCCTTCCAAATGAGAGCAGAAGAAAAAGAGACACCAAGAATATTGAGAGAAGATGAAGGGTTGATTTTTGTATTGTTGAAGAATAAGGGATAGTCCGCTGGGAGATCCTGACGGGTAGATAGATGGAGAAATTGGGTTTTGGAAGCATTAAAGTTAACAAGGTTTTCTCTGCCCCAATTGGAAATAGTATTTAGATCAGAATTTAAGAGTTCTATGGCTTCATTACGTTTGCCGTTGAGGGATTGCTGGCTGGGGCGTTCTGAAAAACTAATGGAGTAGTGTAAGGTTGAGTCGTCTGCGTATGAATGGATGGGAATTAAGGTACAGTTAAGGAGATCATTTATAAAAATTAGAAAGAGAATAGGAGATAGGACAGAGCCCTGAGGAACACCGGAGTTTATAGGGTGAGGAAGTGAACAATGGCCGTCCACAACCGTGGCTATGGAACGGCCGGAAAGGAAATTAGAGACAAAGGCACAGATGGAGGGATAGAAACCGAAGGAGGGTAGTTTAGAAATTAAAGATTTATGCCAGACTCTATCGAAGGCTTTCGATATGTCTAGTGCAATAGAAAAAGTCTCACCGAAGTCCCGAAAGGAGGATGACCAAGAGTTAGTAAGATATGAAAGAAGATCACCAGTAGAGCGACCCTTAAGGATGCCATACTGGCGATCTGAGAGCAGATTATGAGAAGAGAATGCTTAAGAAATTTGGAAGCAAGAATAGTTTCAAAAACTTTAGAAAGACAAGAGATAAGAGCAATTGGATGATAGTTGGAGGGTTGAGAGCGGTCACCCTTCTTTGGGACAGGTTGAATGTGAGCAAACTTCCAGCATGAAGGGAAGACGTTAGAGGATAGACAGAGACGAAAGAGTTTGCCTAGGCAGGGAGTCAGCACGGAAGCACAGTTTTTGAGAACAACAGGAGGAACACCGTCCGGACTGTACGCCTTATTAGTGTTAAGCCCAGAGAGGGTAGAAAGTACATCTTTAGAAGAGATTAGGATATTAGGCATAAGTAAGAGAGAGAGGAGGGCGGAGAGGGAGGAATAGCACCGGAATCATCCAAGGTGGAGTTTCTAGCAAAAGTTTGAGCGAAGAGTTTAGCTTTGTCAGAGGAAGAAGTGATGGTTGTGCCATCAGAGTGGGAAAGGGGAGGGAAAGATGAGGAAGAGAAATTGTTGGAGAGGTTTTTGGCTAGATGCCAGAAAGCTTGGGAAGAGCTAGAGTTGGATAGTTCAGTGCATTTATTATTGATGAAAGAGTGTTTGGCAAGTCGAAGAACAGATTTGGCTTGATTCCGGGCAGAAACATATGAAGAATGAGAGTCTTGAGTTTTAAGGCATCGGTACCGTTTGAATGCTTCCTCCTTATTGCGGACAGCAGTAGAACAGGCGTGAGTAAACCAAGATTTTTTAGCATTAGTCTGAGAGAAAGAGAATGGAATGTATGCTTCCATGCCCGATAGGATTACCTCGGTAATGCGTTCAGCACTCTCCGAGGGTCCCCGGCCATGGAAGCAGAAATAATTCCATGGGAAATCAAAGAAGTACTGCCGAAGAGCCTCCCAGTCGGCAGCGCCAAAGTGCCACAAGCGCCGCCGGCTAGGAGGATCGGGTGGCTGTACTGGAGAGATAGGACAAGTGACAGAGATAAGTTTATGGTCGGAGGAGCCCAAAGGAGAGAAAAGATCGACAGTATAAGAAGAAGGGTTAGAAGTTAGAAACAGGTCAAGAATGTTGGGCCGATCTCCGATGCGATCCGGGATACGGGTGGGTTGCTGAACTAACTGCTCTAGGTCATTTAGGATAGAAAAGACGTAGGCTTGTTCACCAGGTGGATCAGTAGTGTGAGAGGAGAGCCAATGGCGGTGGTGAACGTTTGAAATCTCCTAAGATGGAGATTTCTGAGAAAGGAGAAATGGATAGAATGTGTTCTACTGTAGAGTTTAGATAGTCAAAGAATTTGGGAAAGTTGGTAGAGTTAGGGGAGAGATAGACAGCACAGAAATATTTAGTAAGAGAATGACAGGAAAGTTTGAGCCATAAAGTTGAGAATTCAGAGGAGTCGAAATCGGGAACACGAGAGCAAGTGAGTTTGTTGTGCACATATGCACAACATCCGCCTTTGGCTTTGAAACTAGGATAGAGAAAGTAGGAGGATACAGAGAAGGGGTTGCTGGATGTTGCTACAGACACCTGAGTTTCGGTGAGGAAGAGAAGATCAGGTTTGTAGGAGGAGAGATGGTGCTCAACAGAGTGAAAGTTAGAGGAAAGTCCGCGAATGTTGCAGAAATTAATAGAAAGAGTAACAGGCCAAGGTCCAGGTGATTGTGTGGGGTCGTCAGGGGATGGTCGGTCGGGTGAGGGGGCATTTATGGTCCCCCCCCCCCCCCCCCCCCTGGGGACTCCGAGGCTGGGCTACAATTCATCATTATTTATTTTTTTAAATTTTGGTGTGGAAGAATGAAGTGTGGTGTGCATGTTTAGTGTAGTGAAGTGGATAGGAGGAGGAGGTGTTTGTGAGAGCTAGCTGGATTGCTCTCAGTGTAAATGAGGCACAAAGAAAATTAGTAAGAGAGGCCAAGCAAGTGAAACAGGAGTTCCAGCGACTCTTTATCACAAGCCTATAACCTCACCTGGGTCTAGCCCTGATCGATTGGTGCCTACAATCTCCCCACATCTCTTTGCTTAAATTTCATAAACCCAACTGCCTTTTAAGTTCCTTTATTAACGACTATATTTGTTGGTTTATTCCCACACATTTTCCACAACATTCATAGTGAATTACATTCTATTAATTAAATATCTTCAATATTTTTAACCAACAATATTGTTAAGCATATGCCCTTGCAATGCAAACACATGAGGCACGGCCCTTCCCCTTCACTTAAAGACGCAGTCATTTCCTGGTTATAAGTAGTAGTGGCCCATCAGTCGTCAACATTAGTACCATTTAAGTAACATAGCTTGTTGGCACTCTCCAGTCACGCTGCCAATTTCGATTTTTTTTTGGAAAACTCATTCAACACCGAAATAAGAGTATTATATAACACAGTAAACAATCATATTTTGGTTGACTTGCAAACAATCGGTTCAACGAAAAAGAGAGAGCACGATATTGAGATAAATTCAATATACTGTAGACTGAAAAATAATAATAAAAAAGGTCAAGGTCTACTGTATGTGTGCCTCTTCGAATTTCTCTCTCTCTCTCTCTCTCTCTTCAGTTCAATTATGTACTAGTGTGCTTTCTTTGTCCTTCCTCCCCTATTGAACGACAGGGAGAAAGAACAAATAAAGCACACTAGTACATAATTTAACTGGAGATACTCGAAGAAGCTCACATACAGTAGACCTTGACTTATGTAGCTTAGTTTCTGACAACTTGATTTATGGGTTGAAACCTGCATCAAACATGACTGACTAAGACCAATTTCATGCCATGGAATTATGGAGGAGACCTTTGTGAAATTGTAGACAAGGGTAAATGAGAGGGTACTTTGAGAATGGCGGAGGAGAGGGAAGATGTGTGAGATGAACATGACGGAGGAGAGGAGACGAAGGTGATATGAATTATGCGAGATGGGACGGAGGAGAAACACAGAGCGGCAGAGGGATAACGGTAAGGCAGATTAACTGGGGAAGAGAAGAGGATGACAGGAAAGGACAGTAGGCAAAGGAGGGAAAGTGGTTACATTCAGGGGATAGTGTTAATTGTTTAGTAAATTAATTAATTGATATACTGTATATATATATATATATATATATATATATATATATATATATTATATACTGTACTGTATATATGTTTATGTATATATATACGGTATATATTATATATATACAGTATATATATTAATAAATTTATATCTATATATCTCGCATAATTCATCTCACCTTCGTCTCCTTCTAGATTGATGTGTGCATTTTTCGGTAGAAAAGAGGCTCGGCCAAAGGCAGGCTCGCTATCACTCGCCAGGAAATACTGTAAACCGACACCTAAATGACATGAACGTCAATATATTGACAACAAATGGGGCGAAAGGTCATAATTTCACCAACCTAATGGGGGATAGCGTCTTAAAATCTCATAACTAATGGGCCTAAACATGATGGAAGAAGGGGTCCACAAACAAACGTACCCCCTCCCCTCCCAGCCCACCTTTTAGAAACGTACCCCCTCCCCTCCCAGCCCACCTTTTAGAAACGTACCCCCTCCCCTCCCAGCCCACCTTTAAGAAACGTACCCCCTCCCCTCCCAGCCCACCTTTTAGAAACGTACCCCCTCCCCTCCCAGCCCACCTTTTAGAAACGTACCCCCTCCCCTCCCAGCCCACCTTTAAGAAACGTACCCCCTCCCCTCCCCAGCCCACCTTTAAGAAACGTACCCCCTCCCCTCCCAGCCCACCTTTTAGAAACGTACCCCCCTCCCAGCCCACCTTTTAGAAACGTACTCCCCTCCCAGCCCACCTTTTAGAAAGCAAAGGACTCAAAAGAGGAGAAGGAAGAGTGGAGCTTGACAGATGGTCAGATTGTAAAAAGCGGAATAATGATAAGAAAAGATGGTTTGCTATCCACAGTGATTCCGACCAATTATCCGGCTAAGTACTGAACAATAAAATAATGTGCTCCTATATCCATAACGTGTTGGTAAAGTTATAGGAAAGAATATGAATGTTTGCTTACCACACCTCACAGTCATTGCCAGGATGATCCACGATGTTCTTGACCCTTACTGTTCCGGCGAATTCTTTTTGTTTTGATTTCAGCTGCATCTAGAAGATCTTATGAAGCTTTGGAAAGATATATGGCAGCAAAAAGGATTGATTGATATAGTATGCAGCCTTCTAATGGATAGACATCCTTCTTAAGCTGAATATAATCGTGTAATAGCTGCTAGAATATAAAGAAAAGGACGTCACCGGTACTGTACGGGTTATTTAACTCCTCTTATGAACGATCCTGAATTGTCAGCAGTTTAATGCCCAGTCATCGAAAAACCCATGTGATGAAATATTGGTTAATTGTATCAAATCTATGAGTAAGAAAACATTGATCAGGATTCTGATATCTTAGAAAGATGGATGATTGGTCGAACGCCATCCTTTCAGCATTAATTATTAAACACTGTTTGCTTTTCCACCAATCTACCCATTTAATCAATATGGGATTGATAGATCTTCGCTACTTAGCGGGTCAGGTAGTAGTGGCTTCATCTGGAATTATATCCCATCCACCACCACCCGCTCCGACTCGTAATCACGTAGCTAGATACCATACACACAAACACTAGCAACTAAGTACTAGACAAAGATACTTGTAATCTGGGGCGCATTGAAGGCCTCACTGAATAAACAAGTAGAGACCTAAATAAATTAATATTTTGTGTCATGCCCAAGCCAGGTTTCGAATCCAGGCCAGTAGTGCAGCACTCCAGCACCCACACCACTAGACCACCGAGGAGCTTACAAGTAGTGGTTTCATAATAGAACCCCTGTCTAAATATAGTTGGCTAAATGACCACATCAGTTAGATGTAAAACCCTTCAGCATCTTAAGGTTTGAGGAGGATCCGTGATGTTGTGAAGGCGAAACATGTTTCTAACATGACTAGGCTACATCTACCAAAACAAAAGGAACCTAGTACAGGCTGTGGAGTGATCATTATATTTGTTTGCGAAAAAGAGAGACAGAATAGGTTTGTAGCAGACGGCATGTGTTTTCTTCCTAGTGGTTGTGGTTTCATGCTGTTGTTGTTACTGCTTATCCGTTTTTGTTTTTATTAATTTGATTATATTGGTATATTTTTTTAGTGTCATCTTGTCATATACTTTGCTAATTACCATCTGCATAGTCGTCGTCGTCTTCTGTTTCTTTCTCGTATTCTTCAAAATCAACCAATTTGCTGGATGCTTTGGGGCATGCTTTGTTCTTGTGGAAAGTGTCTGTCGTTATTGTGGAGCTTTCTTGGTGATCTCATGGTGAAAGATTGAATCGGTGAAGTGGCCAGGGGAGGCAGAACCAAGGTTTCTGAAAGGATATGCATGGCAGAAAGTTCGTTTTTTGTTGGGTTGGGGCATCAGCTGACATAGGTGTTGCTTATGGTTGTAACCGGGGTGTCAAACGATAGACGAGTACATTTTTATAATATAGTCTTTAGTATTGTATACAGTATTGTTACGACTGAGGTTTAAATATATCAGGGCTCTTATTCATTGGACTAGTAATGGCATAAATGCTACAACGGAAAGCGCTAGATCCAACCTCTGATGTATATTCCCAGTGAACAAAGAACACAAATACTCTACAGAGTTCTATATGCAATAATAGGCTATCAAACTCTCAATAAATGTGCGTCTACTCTAGGCTTAATGTTATGTGAAAACAGCATATTACTACCTATAACCGAAGGTGCTTGGTTATGGTATGCAAAGTAAGGTGGTAAGAGAAGTTACAGCTTACGTTACTTTAATCAATGTGTCAGGCACTCCTGCATGAAAGAAAGTGCACTAAAGTCCTTCAACACCAACAAGGAATCTTCTTTAAATGTTAGATGCTATAAAGATGCTCGTATCGGAAATGGAACCCAAAAAGGCAGAATATATAATGCAGTCGGGGCCAAGAATATCCTAAACGCTACAACAATAATAATCGCCACGACAATGCAGTATTCCTATCAACAAAAAGAGCTTAAGTCGTTTGTGTCTCCATACATCAAACTAGGCTGAGAAATGCTTGTGTAATCATAAATGGGTATGCATAAAAAGAGTACTTGGTTTAATGTCTACTATGATTGATAAAGTCTAGCTAGAGTCAATGATACGAGATACTGGTGCGCATGGCATGCCGCATAGCCTAGTGTAAATCTCAAGTCTGTGCGTCAAATATTACGTTATAGGGAAGGGTAGCTCTCTTGAGAAACCTTAATACCGAAGTATTAAGAGTTCTCCTGGCGTACCTCAAAGACAAACAACGAGCTTAGAACAGTGCAGAATGGTATAGGCAAAAAGCCCTCATTCGTGCATGCTCTACTCTCAATGGCACACAGACTAGAATTTACTCAATCAACTCCAGTTCTCAGGTATGTCGTGCAGCTTTTAACTAAAGCCAGCACTCATAGGAAACAATACCTTATAATATCAGACCCCCAGTCTAGCATTATCTAATCCAGCAGAACACTAATATTTATAGGAAGCGGTACTAAACAATATGAATGCCAACCAATGCTTCGTGATCAACTTATCTTAACAACTAACATACATGGGTTATATCAGACCTTAACGCACAATCCAACTGGCCAGCATAAAGCTGATTTTGCAGAGTTAACCAGAGGGGGTATAATATTAATAAAAGGTGGTGAAAGATATGGAAAATGAGAGAGATAGGCAGAGGAAAAGATTCTCAAGTGCGAAGCGGGGGACAGGTAGCAAGGGATAAGATAGATGCGTTCTAGAAACCAGATCTGAGGGAGAGAGTGGCGAGGAACCAGTATATATACCGGGACTAGGTTGAGCTGCGTGGGAAAAAAACGGTAACAAGTCCTCTAGCCACTAGCAAGGGAGCTAGCAGCATGGTAAGGACCTCTCTCAGCCAACCCCCACGAGGCAGCCAGCCGTGACGTCATCGAGCGGGGCAAAAACACTGCGCGCGCCCCTCTCACTCTGTTCTACTCTCTCTCTCTCCCAGATCCCATCATTACTAGTTAATGATAAAACATATACTTTACAATTAAATATAGAAAGCCTTGACATGGGTGAAAACAAAGAGCCTTTCTGGACTGCCCATGACACAAGCTTTCATATGAAATAAAGCACACTCTAATACATAAACTGTAGCCCCATCCACTGCCCTGGCGATCCTAGCGAGTCACTGTAGGACAAGCCATGCGGTTCTAACGGAGTGGTCAACGTCACAGTATGTGAAGACAAAATTATGGTTTGAAGTTCTGAATATATTTTTGAGAGTGATAAATTAGCCCAAAACAATAATAGTTCAGGTTAATTTTCTTGTATTTCTTCTCATATGTAATCAAGTCTTTAAACAAAATGGCTCCAGTTTGATACCATGGGTGTAACTGACTGCACAGGAATAGATTTTAACCCACTGAGCCCCAGCTAGTTAATAATAAATGTACCACCCAGGACCGGCTGGTTTTGAAAAACCCAGGAATGGGTTAGGAATGAAGGAAAACCCACAAAAACCGATCCCCTAGGTCATTAAGGGGTCCTACGGTGCGCCCCCCGAAAGTCGGAATTAACATGGGGAAATGGGCAGGCAAAAACAGGTTTTTGCGCGCTCACGCGCACGCGGTTGGACTTTGAGGGTGTTCAACCATCGGCATTGTTGCGTGGGATACTTACACAGTTCCAATACAAATCTGAGCCCTCTAGGTGCCATAGGACCGGAGTAATTAACAGTGACGCAACGTATGTGATGCTGGGGTTGGTGGAAAAATACATTGCCGACGCACTGTTTGCGTCGCTGGTCCTCAATGGGTTAACAAGTTCATCAATGTTCCTAGTACTCAACAATATGTCCTTGTATAGAGTAATACAACCGTATAATGATTTGCGTTAATGTTAGTGATCAGTCTTGTGCTCACTACTTCTACTACTGTTATGAAAGGTAAATATAAACATTAAACGCACACACAAACACATATATATATATATATATATATATATATATATATATATATATATATATATACAGTATATTGTTATGAGTACTTCAGCAGTAGATTTTGGGCACTTGAACCTCCATATCAAAAGGAAAAGAATTGACAGGGCGCCAGGCAACATCTTTATTTTTCAAATTTTCGGCTAACCTTAAGCCATCATCAGGAACAACATTCCCTAAAAAGAAGTAATATAATAATACAACTACACAATTTGTAAAAAATAGGGTAAATGATTATCGAATCTATATAAGGTAAAACTTACTAAATACAAACAATCCTATATTAATATCTTACTAGATACACAATTAAATTTCGTACGCAAACCAGTGAAGATACCGAAAAGCAAAATAAAGACCATCACAATTGAACTATAACAAATATTTTAACCTTTGAATACAACATTTGTTTCTTAAATTCAAACCAAGTCACAACACAGGATAATACCATACAATGGATCAAGAAACGAACTCCCAATTTATCTAACACCTTTGATTTATCAGTAATAAAACAATATATGTAATAATATTCCGATAACTAGCATTAACTTGCATAACCCCTGACCAAAAATCCAAATAAAAAATGATAATCTTAGCCAGAAACATGAAAACCTATCAATAAACTAAGTCCAAATCAATCTTATCTATCATAGCAAAATGAGACTGAAATTCAACCCAATATAGAGATTTAATCCCCAAAAAAACCCCACAACACTCACAATGACTAAAGCAAAAGTATTTATGTTTAAACCCAACATTATACTAGACTTACCCAGAAAGGAGTTCTCATCAGCACCAGGAACAAGAGAGAACTGAGGAACCAGGCCCGAGAAGCGGCTAAAACAAACCCCATGACCCATTTTCCAAACAAATGAGCCACTAATCCTGTTGAACAAACCCTTGAAAATTGACCAAAACTATATCTATGAACAATTATTTGTAAGATTGATTTCAGGATTTAGCTTACTAATTAACAACTTCTCACCAATCAATGCATCAACTGGCTACCCAACCTAGAGACTATCTCAAAATCACCCTCACTAAAGAGATGATCCTCTTCACGCGAATGATTTCGAATAGCCGAGAACGCCATCGTCTGTAAAAACTTACCTGATCAGTAGCTCCTACCCAGGTGTTCAAATATCCTAATTTTGAAGGAACGACTAGTGCATCCCAAATACCTAGCCTCACAGCTAGGACAAGTAAATTTTGTATACAATATTTGAACACAGAAGGTCAGGCACGTGATCTTTGAAGCTAAAAACTGATCCAATTCTAAACTTATTGGTGAAAACAAATCTAAAGCTATCTGCAGGAAAACTATTTTTCAGAACATTTAGTGCAATTTTACGAAATGCATTACCGATAGATCCATAATAAGGCATTTTAACATAAATTATCTTCTTTTTTACATCAAAATTTGATTGAACACCCTGAGCTTGTTTTACATACAACAAATGTCTAAGTATACCATTGAATATATCTTCCTTATAGTTATTAAGCATAAAACATTTCCTTAATTTTTCAATTTCAACATGTAGCGAAACATAGCTAGAGCAAACAGCATAGGCTCTTTCTAATAGCGTCTGTATTGAATTAATCTTAAAAATCTTAGGGCAGTAGCTAAGCCAGTTTAAACCTAATCTTGTATGAGTGGGCTTTCTATAAACCTCAGTACATAATCCCGGATCTGTCTTGATCACTTTAACGTCCAAAAATGCTAGTGACCCATTCTCTTCATTATCACATGTAAATTTAATATTTTGATGTCTATGTTTGTTCATATATTCAAAAAAACGTTTATTACTTTCTACATCTCGAAATATTAAAAATGTATCATCCACATATCTCCTATAAAATATAGGTTTGAATGATAGGGGACACTCATCAAGCCACTGAACCTCTTTATTGCAAACAAATGAACCCGCAAACAATGGACCTAGACTTGACCCCATTGAAACTCCATCAATTTGTCTATACAATACTTTGTTAAACAAAAAACAAGATTCTGTAGTTACAAACAAGCATCATTTCTTAACTATATCCTTACTAATATCGAAAAAGTTGTTAGAATCATACTCATCCCAAATAATATCTAAAGTCTCACTCAGAGGAACGTTTATGAATAGCGACTCTACATCATAACTGGCAAGAACAAAATGTTTAGGCAACACAAGAATTGAAATTTCCCTCACAAAATTACTAGAATTGAGTACTGTATATTCATTAGTTGTAAGAGGAGCAACTATGGGTTGAAGAAATGTTGCTAAATTGTACCCCGCTGTCTTTATAGATGAAACAATTGGCCTGAGTGGAACTCCCGGTTTATGCACCTTTGGTAACCCATATACTACTCCAGGAGCTGAGCCAGACGCACATAAGAAGTTCTATCTATCTATCTATTGCCTGACGCCGTGATCCCTGAAGGGGTGGCCACGAACGAACCGCCCCCATGCACCTCTGTCCCCAGTCAGTCGACGCCCCTCCCCCCAACCAGCACCGCCTACATTCATGTACTTCCTCACTCCATCCTTCCACCTCTCATTCGGTCTACCTCTCCCTCTCTGTCCCTCCACCTCGCTCTCGTACACCCTCTTAGTCATTCTCTCGCTTTCCATACGTTCCATATGGCCGAACCATCTCAAGTTGTTCCTTTTCACACTTTCCAGCACATCTACCTCCACACCACACCTTCTTTCCTCCTCATTAGTCTGTCTATCCCTCCATGTAACTCCACACGCACTCCTTAAGTAATTCATTTCCACTGCTCTCACTCTTGGTCTGAGTCTCTCAACCAACGTCCATGCTTCGCTTCCGTAAGTCAGTATCGGGATTACCACACTGTCATGCAAGGACTTCTTCACTTCCATACTGACCACCCTATTTCTTGTTACTGCTTTTAGCATTTCTACAACCCTCTTCCCCTGTTGTACCCTCTCCTGCACTTCTTCATCCATAGTCCCATCTTTACTCAACACACTGCCCAGATACTTAAAAGAGTTGACGATCTCCATAGCCTGACCGTTTAGCTTCACCTCACACTCTGTAACTTCACCCCCTTCGAAGACCATAACCTTGCTCTTCCCTGTATTTACCTTCAAATTCCGTTTTTCGCACACTGTTCCAAACTCATTTACCAGACCCTGCAACTCCCATTCATTATCACTCATCAGAACTGTATCATCCGCAAACAGCAGTATAGGTAGTTTCCACTCAATTCCCTCCCTTTTCAGCACTACACCAACATCCACTGCTCTTGATAGTGTTTCTTTCACGACTCCATCCATATATACAGTAAACAACCACGAGGCCATCACACACCCCTGTTTCAAACCAACATTCAGGTCAAAGAACTCGCTCTGCTCACTCTCCACACGTACTGCCGCCTTTGCACCCTCATACATGCTCTTCACTGCTTTCAGCAACTTGCCCTCTACTCCGTATATTCTAAGTAATTTCCACAAACCTTCTCTATCCACTCTGTCATAGGCCTTTTCCAAGTCCATAAAGGCAACATACACCTTTTGTTTCTTCTCCAGATATTTCTCCACAACACAATTCAGGGTAAAAATCTGATCTACACATCCTCTTCCCTTTCTAAAACCTCCCTGCTTGTCGCCTATCCATTTCTCCGTTCTCACTCTCACTCTCTCAATCACTACCCTACTGTATACCTTCCCTACTACGCTTAGAAGACATATTCCTCGGTGGTTACCACACACTCCTCTTTCCCCTTTGCCCTTATATAGGGGGACTATTATGCCAGTCTTCCAGTCATCGGGTGCACTCCCCTTCTCCCATGCTAGTTTGCACATTTTCCATACCCATTCTATCACTATCCCACCACCATACCTCAACATTTCCCCACACATTCCATCTGTTCCTGGTGCTTTCCCCAACTTCACTCTTTTCATGGCTATAAGAAGATGTAGCTGTCAATACCTATCCTGTCCTTAATAGATCGTAGAATCCTATTTAATTTATCCTCCCCTCTGATAATTACCTCAAACAATTCACTTTTTATTAGTTTAATTCTGTGTCGGTCACTTAGAATTGTTTCCATCTTGTGCAAATAATCAACTTTATCCATGATAACAACTCCCTTACCCTTATCCGGTTTGACAATGACAATTGAACTATCCTTACCCAATTCCCTAAGCAAATCCAAGTCCTCTTTCCAAAACACGGATGATTCCACATTTTTATATTCCCGTACTGCCAATCTATAGTTATTATTACCAAATTCCCTAAGTTTGTTGATTACACCATCACCGTCCACCCCATTTCTCAACAACCCCGTTTTGACACACTCTTGAACTGTATTACACAATTGTTTCCACTGAAACAAAATGACTCAACCAATCCTTCTTATAAAAAGGAATACAAATATCCAGACCCAGCATTAAAACTTTCTTTTCTCTTGATGAAAGTCGTCTGCTCGACTCATTGAAGATACAACCTTCATTGTACTTAGGTTGCTGAATACCAAGACACTTGAGCTTATTATCATGACGGATCTTTACCTTTTCAGAGATTGCTTTCGAATGCTCAATGATTTTATATAAGAATGTCCAATAATCGAAAAAGGAAACTTGAGACTTGAACACTGACTTATAGTTGGCTAGTTTTTCTAATGAAGTTTTCAATTTCTTTTTCTGTTGTTTAATCTCACGATCCAAAAGGACAAACTGCCATTCTTTATAGGTATTGCATCTAATAAACTCTTTACTGTAAACCTTAAACTGAACAAACTTAGGAACGGTTTCATGCTCCTTACAAACTTGCAAAAAAGTGAAATCTAGTTTTAGTTTTTCCACACTCAGGTGTAGTTTTTCCACATTCCTGTAGGCCGTGAGCGTCGGTCGTCCATATCTGGTTATGAGTACTTCAGCAGTAGATTTTGGGCACTTGAACCTCCATATCAAAAGAAAAAGAATTGACAGGGCGCCAGGTAACATCTTTATTTTTAAAATTTTCGGCTAACCTTAAGCCATCATCAGGAACAACATTCCCTAAAAAGAAGTAATATACTAATACAACTACGCAATTTGTAAAACATAGGGTAAATGATTATCGAATCTACAGTATATAGGCTAAGGTAAAACTTACTAAATACAAACAATCCTATATTAATATCTTACTAGATACACAATTAAATTTCGTACACTAACCATGTAAAACCAGTGAAGATACCGAAAAGCAAAATAGAGACCATCACAATTGAACTATAACAAATATTTTAACCTTTGAATACAATTTCGTTTTCTTAAATTCAAACCAAGTCACAACACAGGCTAATACCATACAATGGATCAAGAAACGAACTCCCAATTTATCTAACACCTTTGATTTATCAGTAAGAAAACAATATATGTAATAATATTCCGATAACTAGCATTAACTTGCATAACCCCTGACCAAAAATCCAAATAAAAAATGATTATCTTAGCCAAAAACATGAAAACCTATCAATAAACTAAGTCCAAATCAATCTTATCTATCATAGCAAAATGAGACTGAAATTCACCCAATATAGAGATTTAACCCCAAAAAAACCCACAACACTCACAATGACTAAAGCAAAAGTATTTATGTTTAAACCCAACATTATACTAGACTTACCCAGAAAGGAGTTCTCATCAGCACCAGGAACAAGAGAGAACTGAGGAACCAGGTCCGAGAAGCGGCTAAAACAAACCCCATGACCCATTTTCCAAACAAATGAGCCACTAACCCTGTTGAACAAACCCTTGAAAATTGACCAAAACTACATCTATGAACAATTATTTGCAAGATTGATTTCAGGATTTAGCTTACTAATTAACCACTTCTCACCAATCAATGCATCAGACTGGCTACCCAACCTAGAGACTATTACTTTTTTTTAGGGAATGTTGTTCCTGATGATGGCTTAAGGTTAGCCGAAAATTTGAAAAATAAAGATGTTACCTGGCGCCCTGTCAATTCTTTTTCATTTGATATGGAGGTTCAAGTGCCCAAAATCTACTGCTGAAGTACTCATAACTATATATATATATATATATATATATATAAATTAGTATAGTCTACCTTATAATAGGCATCTGGACATTCATGTTTGGATAGTCGTAACATGGTTATTCCTACATGTACTTAGTTCATTAGTTGTGGCGCCATTATAGCTAGCCTACTTGTAATTTTGTTCTATGTTACTGAGGGAGACAAAAGGCAGAACTGCCTGTGATGAGTGCCGCCCGCAGAGTTGAAATAGTGACAGGGCCAAAATCAAGGGACGTTCGAGCCAAAATGCCTGGACACACAGAGTTTGAAGCAATTTATGTTGGTCGTTCCAATGCATAGACCTGTATTGACAGTTGATTTTGAAAAATTAAAATTTACATGTCGACTCGTCATAACTAGTACCGGATGAGTAGGACGGTCGTCAACACTTGTAGCAACTCATAGTAGGACGGACGTCAACACTTGTAGTAACTCATAGTAGGACGGTCGTCAACACTTGTAGTAACTCATAGTAGGATGGTCGTCAACACTTGTAGTAAGTCATAATAGGACGGTCGTCAACACTTGTAGCAACTCATAGTAGGACGGTCGTCAACACTTGTAGTAAGTCATAATAGGACGGTCGTCAACACTTGTAGTAATTCATAGTAGGACGGTCGTCAACACTCGTAGTAAGTCATAATAGGACAGTCGTCAACACTTGTAGCAACTCAGAGTATGACGGTCGTCAATACTTATAGTAAGTCATAATAGGACGGTCGTCAACACTTGTAGTAACTCATAGTAGGACGGTCGTCAACACTTGTAGTAACTCATAGTAGGACGGTCGTCAACACTTGTAGCAACTCATAGTAGGACGGTCGTCAACACTTGTAGCAACTCATAATAGGACGGTTGTCAACACTTGTAGTAACTCATAATAGGACGGTCGTCAACACTTGTAGCAACTCATAGTAGGACGGTCGTCAACACTTGTAGTAACTCATAGTAGGACGGTCGTCAACACTCGTAGTAACTCATAGTAGGAAGGTCGTCAACACTCGTAGTAACTCATAGTAGGACGGTTGTCAACACTTGTAGTAACTCATAGTAGGACGATTGTCAACACTCGTAGTAACTCATAGTAGGACGGTCGTCAACACTCGTAGTAACTCATAGTAGGACGGTTGTCAACACTAGTAGTAACTCATAGTAGGACGGTCGTCAACACTCGTAGTAACTCATAGTAGGACGGTCGTCAACACTCTTAGTAACTCGTAGTAGGACAGTCGTCAACATTTGTAGTAACTCATAGTAGGACGGTCGTCAACACTCGTAGTAACTCATAGTAGGATGGTCGTCAACACTTGTAGTAACTCATAGTAGGACGGTCGTCAACACTTGTTGTAACTCATAATAGGACGGTCGTCAACACTCGTAGTAACTCATAGTAGGACGGTCGTCAACACTTGTTGTAAATCATAATAGGACGGTCGTCAACACTTGTAGTAACCCATAGTAGGACTATCGTCAACACTCGTAGTAACTCATAGGTCATGCGTAATTAATGTCAAGGCCAAGCCAACCTTATCACTACAACCTAAAAGACAGGGATCGGAGGATTTACATGCAGGTAGATTTTCTAGGATATAGGATATTCACAGATAACTCGAAACACATTCAGTTTACCTGATCACCTTATACAGTGTATATATATATCTTCAGGTGTGTGTAAGTCTCAGTAGGAGTTTTGTTTTCATTTGTTGGAGTCTATCTGTTTGTTTGCATGGAGTTAGAAACAGTATTCTTTTGTTTGTACATTTTGTTCAATATTTGTTAATGCTGCTTATTTGACATGTTGCTTGAGTTACACTGTTTACCTCCTGTACTTCAGATGACGAGCCTACCCACAGCCAGTCCTTGCTTCCATAGGCTTCCGGTGACTGGAGACCCCCTCGGACCCATAATATCCACACTTTTGATCTTGTCATTACTCTTGTTACACGTAACTAAGACTATTCTACTCTTTTCCAGCGTCAAGAGGAAAAATGGGCATTAACTAATACATATATACAGTATATATAACATTTTGGTAACTCAATTAGGTTAAGAGTAGGGAAGATAAGATATATGCCAACATAAAATAAAGTACGCCTTGTGCGAAACAATGATGGTTTATGGTAATGTGATTAATCGGTTGCCCGGATTTAAATTAATTTGTCATTTGCATATTTTTGCTTATTAAACAGTCATGCACACACGCTCGAATAGTGTTAACAATGTTATTTGTGACATATTTTGTTCTTTTACAAGTGTAGTACATCATAATCTGTGAGACGATACTTTCGGTGACATATTTATTATACCTACATATGACCTGTTTAAAGTGACAGGGAATAATTGCTGTTGCTGATCTCCAGCAATTTGTTCCCGTGTCTACACTTTCAACAAATTTGTATGTATAATTATGTTAACAGTTTGATTTTTCTTCTTCAACATTTCCTCAACTAAAACTATGGTTGAAGAGCATGAAGACACGTTATGGAAAACTCAGCAACGTGAGGTCGGGGGAGAAGGCCAAATACAACACTGAGAGGGACACATGGATCCTGTCAAATTTCACCTTTTTGCATCGGCACATCGCCAGAGTCAAGGGGCGAACCAACGAGCAGTTACTTATACATATTTCTGTATTTTTATACTACAATAATTTATTTATTTCAGTAATTCCTAATTCTATGTTTCACACCAACTAATATTTTACTACGTTAATAACTCGGCAAGTGTGTACGTTAATTATTTATTATATGATTAATTTAAATCCATGTTCATACATTTTTCAAACTAAACTACGAAGGCTTCACTAAAACACAGTTTATTCATTAAAATAGTATTTATATGATTAGTTTGTCCATCTTCATCACCGATCCACGTCCAAGGTCAGCTTCACAGAGTTCCGCAGGGATATACCACATCTGTATAGAAATAAGGACAAATATTATTACTTATTTTATAAAGAAAATTAAGACAGGTTGGGAGACAGGTACCATGACCAAATGACCATCGGTATATTTGGGAGAGCTGGGCACTGTCACCACTATGTTATGACGAGTGGTGACGGTGCCCAGCTATCCTAATGTACGAGGGGTCAGTGGGATCGAAAACTGTTCATGGTACCTGTCTCTCAACACGCATTATTATTATATTCCTGTATATAATATTATGTTTTTTATTGTTTTGCAGTTTGAAGATTGGAGACGGGATAAGGGTGGCGAAAGCGACGTGACTGTGGAGCTCGTCCAAAGTGATAATAACAGAGACATGCTCGCTGCCGGTGACCCCCTGCCGCGACCTGCAGGGAAAGGCAAATGGAAGGGGAAGCGGAGCAAAGGGACCCCTAAAAGCTCCGATGAGGATGAAAATAAGGTAAGCATCATAACATGTAACGTTTATATATATATATATATATTTGAAATACATAATCAATTTCTCCAACTGTACATTGTTGTTCTCGACTGGCAGATTACATGGCTCCAGGCTATATATGACCGCCCTGACTTTTTCGTCGTTATCTCGCGGTCATAGCCTAGAAGCATGTGAATCCTGATAATATTTGCCCAGCTTGCCACTTGAATGTACAGTTGGAGAAATTAGTCATGTAGTTCTTGGTTTCTCTCATATTCCCATATTAATTTTATATATTATTTTGTTTTACCCAGATTCAAAAATAATTTACTTTGACACATTCATATATATACAGTCCCAATATTCGTCAATCTTTCGGCACACACTATATATTCACTTTGATGTCCACATTCTCAGTATTAGTCAAAATTCGCCAACCGCTGCATATGTACTTTTTACTCATTTATATAGACACATTCTCATATTTGTTAACAATCGCCACCAATTATATTTTTACGTTGACACATTCATGACTAAAACATTCTCAGTATTCGTTTAACAATCGTCACCCACTGAAATTGTATGCTTGCATGGGGTACTGGTGAGGAGAGGGTGTAGACACTGTAGAGGGTCGGTGTCATCACTCAGATAAGGGTGGCGACATGCGCAAATAGATTTGCACCCAGACTTTGGGTCGAGTAGACACACAGGGTTTGCAACCCTATTTGGGATGTCTGACGTAAAGTAATGTATGAAAGGATTTGTGTGTGAATAAAAAATTATATTATTTTATGAACATTCCATTTCTATGTCTCACACAGTTGTTGAGGGGTCGGGTGGGTCGTATGGTGGGCCTGGAGGCGCAGGTGGAGACTTTCACCAGGAAGAAGACGCCACTGGAGGAGGAGGTTGAGTCATTTGGGACATACATGCAGAACACCATGAAGTCCCTTGACTGCAAAATAAGTATGACATGTATTAGTAATGCTTTGGAGATGCTCGGCAACAGCCGCAAGGAAAACATGGCCTTGGAAAATGCAGATTTGAAAGAACTTGCGAAAATTCAGTGTTCAGCCCCAGGGCCAACACCTCATCATGTGCAACCTCCTCCTCCACTTCCACAACGAGCCGTCATCTCTACTCCTGTGCAACAGGCACGACCACACCTGGATTCATCAACATGATATACCAGCAGGGCACCCACACGTCTGGACAGCAGCCAGTAGTTCCTTGGCACACAAACCCACCAATGCAACAACAACAAACACATCCACAACAACAAACACATCCACAACAAACTCACGGGCTGTCCCACAATCCGAGTTTCCGTGGGACAACACCTGGGGGCTGCTCCACTCAGACCTTCCCGCAAACCAAAAACACATACACATACCAACAACCTAATAACAATGTGCCAACTTATCACACATTGACCCCTGCTTCTCAGGATTCACAAAACATTACGGAAATACCCGCCACCCTTGGAACCGAGATACAGATTATCATGAGTGAAGCTGAGATATCTTCACCCCCACTCCCGCACCATACTCCACTTTTACCCACACCTTCCACGAATGACCAAAGTGTCCACACGCCATAATCTGTTATGGATTTAGAGTAAACCCATACAAACTAAACATTGTTACGTCCTGGGATATATAAACACTGGGCTCTTTCTATTGGACTAGGTATGCGGCAACAAGCAACAACGGAAAACGCTAGATCCCACCCTTATCTATAAACCCAGGCAACAAACCACCCTAAACCGTCAAGAGTCCTGCCTGGACAACAAGGTATCCTATGACTCGGTTACAGGGTACACGCACTATAGACTGCTGATAGTCAAGCAGGCTATATAAAAGATCACACAATTAAGTTGACTTAAAGCTTCAAGGAAAAGATAGATAACGGAATTAAATTGCAGAAACAATTTAATAACAAACTAGAAGAAAGTACATTTAACGTTACGTTAATTAATACAACTAATCACCCCTGCGTGAAAGAAGGTGAAAGCAAACAGTCCTCAAAACATCGTACAGGTAGACAAGATGCAGGTTTCTAAACTGCATGCGGCTACTGTAGGATCTGATGCTTAGCAAAGAAAGTAAGTTACGGATTTAGAGAACTCTTAACTCATAAGCAGGAATCAATACTAGTGATAGGCCATACAGTGTATAATGGCATAGGTATAATTAAATAAAGGCAGCAACTCGCAACATAACCACATACAGGTGTGCTACTCACTCTTAGTCAGGCAAACCTGCTCGGACAGAGTCTCTAAGCCACGCCCTGACTCACAATGCTCACAAAGACGGTAAACTGTGGCCCAATAACAAGCATACAGATATAATAAACCGCTAGCTGTTAATCTGCCAGGTGGCAGAGGTCTAGCCGGAAGGATATAGGCTTCGGATACTCGGGCTGAGCCACCTGCTCTAGCCTAGGGACGTTCCCAAGTCTGTGCGCCAAGTTACTCTAATTGAAAGGGTGCTCTCTTGAGAGACTCAGATCCCAAGTATCTGACTCTCTCCTGGCGACCCTAAAACAAACGCAAGACGTGCTAGCGCAGTGCTGAATGGACTAGGCAAGGGCCCTCACACAACACAACACTAGACACACAGGCACACAGACAAGAAAATGTCCCCAGACTCCCACGGGTATCCTAGTAAAGTCGTGCAGGTTCACAGGACTCGCACCAGCAGACTTTACTTAAAGGATCGCAAAAAACCTCCCCTCCGGTCTAGCCCCTGCTTACCTGCCACAAGAACACACTAGCAAGCATGAAACCACCAAATATGAGACAACAAAAAAGCTTCCTAGGTCTCATTAACAATTATATCTCTGCATAAGGCCCAAAATCCTATCTAGTTGTCTGAGAGCTCGTCGTTAATACAATGATAGATATAAGGTCTATCAAGGGGATGGGATAATTAAATAGATTGGTGAAGTAGTGGAAAGAAGGTATACAAAGTAAGAGAGAAAGTTTCTAAGTGGGGTTGAGAGGGATAGATATCAAGGGGGTCCGAAGGGTACGACAGTGAGGTGAGCTCTGAGGAGAATAGCTCCTCTGGACCCCTCCAGGATCCCACACAAAGGCACGGTGGTCAGCCAATCACTGGCCGCTACGTCACCCGGCAGCAGGCCTGCAGAAGGCGCCAGGAACCACCAGCCAATCAAAACCGAGAGAAAAGACCACGCGGCGACCAACTCCTCCGGGAGGGATGAGGGATGAGGAAAAGCAAGGTCCACCTCCCCCACCCTGCTCGTTTGCTCTCTCTCTCTCTCGTCTCCTCCCACTCTCACTAGACTTACATCTTATATATTATAATGAAACAATCAACTATCGAGAATAAAATATACTAAGATGTGTTGGTTAAGAATAAGGGCAGCTTCAAGCTGTGAAACAACATAAGAATATCCCAGACAATAGTTACATTGTCGTAGGATATATACTAAGGAAAAGCCGGCCAGCCGACTGCCGCCAGCCGGTTTCTAAACGGCTGGGCAGCCGACGCGCGCGCCTGCCCGCACGTGGCTACTATGCAGGAGTGTCACAACATCCACATTCCATATGATGTTTTTTTTTTTGGGGGGTCCCGAGAAATGCACACATATAATTTAATGTTTGGCTTTGTGAATCACGAACATTGAAACAGTAAAATTTGCATTAGCAAAATTGTTATTGTTTACATGTCTTGTGTAACAGGAATTATATAAATATTAATATAAATGTATACATTTTTCGGAACACCATTAATCCACATTCCATTTATTTTATATATCATATCGTCATCATTTCACAAAGTGCCTATTTTTAAGTTTGATATAAATTTATCTATTGAATTATTTTTTTCTTTTTTGGAATAAATAAATATATCATGTATTTGTCTTCTTCAATTACCCATTTCACTAACCTTCGATCATTGATTCTTGCCAAGAGACACGACCTGCTCCTTGAGTGTAGTAATCTTTGAGGTATAACCTCACTCTCTTGCCTGCTACCGAGGAAGTATTACGGGCAAGGGGTTCGAGTGAGGTCTTGCCTCCACGAACCAGGGTTCACACAGCGATTAGTGAATACCTCCCCTAGCTATCTTGACGTCTTTCCAGAACAGTTTCAGACACTTCCTTCCAAATTCCTCATCTGCCCTTCTCTTACTTCCCTTCACCACTCTATTTTTTCTCCAAGTACCTCGTTGTTTTCTGTCTCTCCAAATCTTCATTCCCTTGACTATGTAATGTGTTTCTGCTATAATGTGTTTTGGAGGGCAAACTGGGGTTGCCCTCAATGTTGGTGAGGCATGGAATGACAGCAAGGGAAGCCAGGTGGTGAAACAGGAGTTCCAGATGTCCATATCAACCACCTGTATCATTCCCTGGGAGTACTGCCCTGTTAGGCTGGTGCCTACAGCCTCCTCCTCCTACGTATGTAAGTATACATTCACCCTCCCCCCCCCTTCTCTCTCTCTCTCTCTCTGTCTCTCTCGCTCCCTCTCTCTCTCGCTCCCGCTCTCTCTCTTTCTCCCTCTCTCTCTCGCTCCCACTCTTTCTCTCTATCTCTCTCTCTCTCTCTCTCTCTCTCTTTCTCTCTCACACACCCACGCACATTGTAGAGGGGCTTTAGCTCTGGAGGCAGAGCAGATGTAGGTGCTGATAATTCCACAGGAATATGTGTGAAAGGGATATGTGGCCAGTGAGGCATTCTACTAATACACTCATGCAGGTTTCTTCTTTCCCTCACCACTCCTCTTTATAGAAATGTAGTATAGATAATGATAACGTGGGTGATGATGACGTTCACGTTCACTTATCACGGTGAAGATGCAAAACTGTTATAGAAAGACACTATTAAAAGGTTGTATTTTACATGGTAGTACATACGTCTGTAATTAAGTTTACAATAATATTGTTATATAGTACCCAATACATGGTGTTTAAATAATAATTGAAGATCCATCCTGCATTCCAAAAATTAAGGATTAATCTGCCACAAACTGTAATATTGCTGGTAACTTGTCATTCTATACTACCATTGCACTGCACCTTCCGCATTAAAATACTCCATATATTGATCCATCACTTACCTGATATCGCTACGGGCACATTGTCCGCCAAACTACTTGGATCAAGCTTTATTAATTTGCAATATCTGCAACATATGTTGACCAATCTTCTATTTTTTTCTGAGGTCCACGATATTACAGTCTACAAAATGGTGACCAATAACAACTATATCTGATGTTTGGTTCTGGCGTAAACCTTCTACATCCAAAAATAAAACGGTTAGACTATTCGAAAAAGTGTACTAATTCGGAAGGTAACTATTTTGTGTGTGTATTTTATATCATGTGCTAGTTAATCTGTAGTGATACTATTGTTATATCGTGTATATTATAAGTTCTGACAATTTTACACAAACAGCTTCGTCAAATAATACTATTTGAAGCCGTTAAATATTCAGAACTTATATGATTCAAGATAAAACAATAACATTAGTACATCATAACTAACACATGTTACGAAATAAACACAAATTCTTGCATATACAGTATAGTGGCTATCACTTGATTTTCCTCAGCATAGGGACAGTTTGTAGACCGAAGGTTTATCTGATCAAGATAACGGTATCATCATGATGAATTGACTTTGTCGCGGGTGATGGTGGCCATTTTCTCTCTCTCTCTCTCTCTCTCTCTCTCTCTCTCTCTCTCTCTCTCTCTCTCTCTCTCTCTCTCTCTCTTGAATGTCTATTGAAGAGTCTTCAAAATAATGCGGAAGTGGTTTGGTCAGTATCACCATGGCAACACCCGAATAATTATCTGATCGGTGGTACTCTACACCGGTACGGAAGTCTATGTAAGGATGAATGATTGTGTTCACTTCCCAAACCTCACTATAATTCGTTCATTATAAGTAGGACAGGAATCGAGACTCCTAAACTCTGTAACTAAAAGGGCTAGAACAAGTGAGCTGTGAATCTGCACATCTATACCCTGGCTGGCTCTTCCCATATAATATATGTATTAGGTCAAATTACTCAAGTCGTTTATGAGTTATGGAGGATATTGCTCAACATTTCTGGTCTAACAAAAATGAATAGACTATAAACACACTCGTGCTTCACATACTTGATGTTGGACGTGCCAGTATTATGATATAAGGTTCCATTTGTCCTGGTTAACATTACAATTTGGAAGGATTTACCCGAGATGGAATTGATGTCATTGAGTTCAAAAGCTACACTCGACGCCATAATTTCAGCCTCACTCATACGGATTTGTGGACTTCACCGATTATTAATTATAAAAGCATATATCTGAAAACGGATTGATGATTATAACGTTCTATCTATCAACTACAAATATATATATATATATATATATATATATATAATATTTGTTGAAAATCAAATTATATATAATAATCAATCAAGCTAGTCATAATTGCAGGAAGAAAAGCATAGGGGGTCCACCAATTTTAATGTGTGAGCTAGAGACTATGGCGTCCGATTGTACATCCAATTATATGTTGAAACTTCTAATGTTAGCCATAATAATATGAAGTTGACACCATCTTTCACCATCTTGTTTCAAGTTGTGAAAATGATTGACTGGTCTAGGAAAACTAAGTTTGTTCGGCTGCTAGATAATATGTATTACACTTGAATAAATCGGATGTAAAATATATGTGTATAATATTATCGAAAAGTTGTATTTGTGTGTGTTCTTATTTTATGGAACTTGTGTTTTCAAAAGTTTTGAACTTCAGCATTTTCTATAAAAAAAAACATATACACACTTACAAAATATGTATGTTTATAGTAGGAGGTAGACGGTATGAACATTTCTCGTATAATATAGTTTCGAAATATCATTGGCGTTGGACTAAGTCTCTGTGAACGAATACGGCAAACGTAAAATTGCAATCATATTTTGTTTGGTCTGTTAAATTGTCAAGCGAAAAAAAATCCATTTGGTTTCTGTAAAAACATATAGGGTAACTCAACTCTAGTGGCACAGAGGGAAATAGAAAAATATAGATAAATTGAAAGGTCTCCTTTTGGGGAATGGATATAGCGGTACCTGAAAAATAGTTCCAATTTCTGGATCAAAGGATTCGTCACGGGTTAACTGATTCCTGAAATTGACTGCCTGAGGTGTGATTGTAACCGTTTCAGTGCCAGAACTATATTTGTGATCTTCTTATGTTTAACCCTCTCACGTTGTTGACGCAATTTTGAGCCTATTAGGGATACTTTAAAGCCTTTGTTGCCATCAGGGGTATTTAGAAACCTTTAGTTTAGTTACTTCAACCTCTGCAGTTGTCTTTGAGTTAGCTGTGGGCAGAAAACTAATTTTGGAGGAAATTATAAGAGTGAGAAAACTCTATTTATTATTGCTAATCTGGCAACATCTGCATCATAAAAACGTGAAAGGGTTAACACTAATATGACTAAACGATTGTATTGATATACTTATAACATATGGGACTATCTATCTACTGTATTGCCTGACGCCGTGATACCCGAAGGGGTGGCCACGAACGAACCGCCCCATGCACCTCTGTCCCCAGTCAGTCGACGCCCCTCCTCCCAACCAGCACCACGTTCTTCCATATACTTCCTCACTCCATCCTTCCACCTCTCGTTCGGTCTCCCTCTCCCTCTCTGTTCTTCCAACTCGCTCACGTACCCCTTAGTAATTCTCTCGCTTTCCATACGTTCCATATGGCCGAACCATCTCAAGT
This sequence comes from Paralithodes platypus, assembly GCA_032716605.1. Classification (NCBI taxonomy): domain Eukaryota; kingdom Metazoa; phylum Arthropoda; class Malacostraca; order Decapoda; family Lithodidae; genus Paralithodes; species Paralithodes platypus. The sequence continues at coordinate 22,948,252 of CM064512.1, forward strand.
TGTTCCTTTTCACGCTTTCCAGCACATCTAACTTCACACCACACCTCCTTCTTACTTTCTTATTCGTCTGTCTATCCCTCCATGTAACTCTGCACGCACTTCTTAACGTAACTCATTTCCCCCGCTCTCACACTTGGTCTGAGTCTCTTCTCGAACGTCCATGCTTCGCTTCCGTAAGTCAGTGTCGGGATTACCACACTGTCATGCAAGGACTTCTTCACTTCCATACTGACCACCCTATTTCTTGTTAGTGCTTTCAACGTGCCTACAACCCTCTTCCCCTGTTGCACCCTCTCCCACACTTCTTCATCCATAGTCCCATCTTTACTCAACACACTGTCCAAATACTTAAAGGAGCTGACAATCTCAATACCGTGACCGTTCAACTTCACCTCACACTCTGTGGCTTCACCCCTCTCGAAGACCATAACCTTGCTCTTCCCCACATTTACCTTCAGATTCCGTTTTTCGCACACTGTTCCAAACACATTTACCAGACCCTGCAACTCCCATTCGTTATCGCTCATCAGAACTGCATCATCAGCAAACAGAAGTACAGGTAGCTTCCACTCATTTCCCTCCCTTATCAGCAATACACCAACATTCACTGTTCTTCCCTGTATCTCTTTCATGACTCCATCCATATATACAGTAAACAACCACGGAGACATCACACACTCCTGTTTCAACCAAACATTCAGATCAAAGAACTCGCTCTGCTCATTTTCCACACGTACTGCCATCTTTGCACCGTCATACATGCTCTTCACTGCTTTCAGCAACTTGCCATCCACTCCGTATATTCTAAGTACTTTCCACATCCCTTCTCTATCCACTCTGTCATAGGCCTTCTCCAAGTCCATAAAGATAACATACTCCTTTTTTTTGCTTCTCCAGGTATTTCTCCACAACACAATTCAGGAGCGGGTGCCCAACCCCGAAAGGGGTTGAAATAGGGGAACTACCCCCCCCCCGCCAAGGGCGGCTTTCTAGGGCCTTTCCTAGCTGATGCTGAGAGGATTGGGTTCTAGTCATGTGGTGATGGGCTGGTCTATCAGAGTGAGAACTGAGCGATATCTGCCATACCCATAGCTTACTCTGACTGTTCCTTTTACTTATATATTTTCTAGATCTCAAGTGACGGCGTCTCTTGTGTGGATTGACCTCCCAATCTACCAAGATTGGAAGCCAAAGCGTCACATTTTTCCTTTGCCCCTCAACTTTCTCTTCATAATTGCTGAGGGGCACAGGGCCCTGGGTGGGGCTTTGGTTTCCCGGGTGTTTCCGCACCCTCCTCAGCTCCCCGCCATGGATTGGCTTCGGTCACCCAGGCTTTATTGTGGTCAGCAGGAAGGGTTCTGTGGGGGGCGCTTGGTTATGGCCTTGGCCTTGCTCGGGGACTTGGGGCTGTTCGGCCAGGCAGCCTGGTGAACAACAACAATAACAACACAATTCAGGGTAAAAATCTGATCTACATATCCTCTTCCCTTCCTAAAACTGCCCTGCTCGTCACCTATCCATTACGCCGTTCTCGCTCTCACTCTCTCAATCACTACCCTACTGTACACCTTCCCTACTACGCTTAGAAGACATATTCCTCGGTGGTTACCACACACTGCTCTTTCCCCTTTACCCTTTTATAGGGGGACTATTATGCCTGTCTTCCAGCCATCAGGTGCACTCCCCTTCTCCCATGCTAGTTTGCACATTTTCCATACTCATTCGATCACTATCTCACCACCAAACCTCAGCATTTCCCCACACACTCCATCTGTTCCTGGTGCTTTTCCCAACTTCACTCTTTTCGTGGCTTCCCACACTTCTGACCTCCTGATTCCCACCTCCTCCTCTATTTCTCTTCTGCTCTCTCCCATACCTCATCCAATTATGTGTGCTGGTGCTCCATTCCTTACGTTTAGCAACTCGTTGAAGTTCTCGCTCCATCTTTCGACTCTCTCTTGCTTCTCGGCTAGCATTCTCCCATTCTTATCTTTCACACCCTTACTGTTTCCCTTGCTACCTTCCCTAACTTTCTTGACATCTTTCCAGAACAGTTTCTTACTTTTCCTCCATTTTACACTCAGATTCCTTCCAAATTCCTCATCTACTCTTCTCTTACTCTCCTTCACTACTTTCTTCACCACTCTCTTTCTCTCCACGTACCTCGCTCGTTTCTGCCTCTCCAAATCTTCATTCCCTCTACTACCCAACCACTCTCTATACGCTAAGAGGGTGTAATTAAGAATGTTTTCACTTTCCATTCTTAAAAGTCTGTTTGAAACACAAGATAAAACGTAATTTATTGTTGGGATTGACTTGCCGTGGTAGATGACAGGGGAGGAGGAAACATGAAGAAGGGGATGGGAGGGATTCATAGGTAGAAACAGCTAGGTTTAAGATATTTTTTTTGTTCTTTTACCTTGCTCCCTAAAACTCTATTAAACTTAACAAACACCCAAGAGATACATTTTGTAAATTGTTCAGTAGAAAAATATCCCGGCTGATGGCCGGTTCCTCCCTAATTACAAGCTCGCTATCGCTCACTGAAATGGCACAAGAAATCTTAATAATCACAAAAATGGGGCGAAAGGTCTTATAATCGCCAAACTAAAGCTCCCGGAGCGAACATATTAAAATGTTAAAATTAATGGGGCTAAACAAAATAGGGAGAAAGGGGCCCAGCAAAAATAAATACTACCCCTTAAGTTAACATGTGATCAGATGTATTTTATCGTTCGATTATTTGTTTTCTTTTTTCTTTACGCCGTAATTCCTGTGAAGGGGTGGCCATGAATATTTGGCGTTTGTCACAAATTGCTAGGTCAAGTCGGGCTTGACATCTACCAATAACATTTTGATAGAGCGGGTTTGACCTCCCGACCCTTTGATCAGCAGCTGACGCTTTATTGACTAGCCTATGTCACGGCTCCTTCAATAACCCCATAAAACGACTATCGACTATCACGAAACGAGATCCTTTCACCATAGATAAGTGGATGTTTGATTGAAAATGTGTGTGTGTGTGTGTGTGTGTGTGTGTGTGTGTGTGTGTGTGTGTGTGTGTGTGTGTCCAGGCAGAGCTACATTTTAAGTTGCTAGTAGTAATTCACCAAAATATGTGAAACTAATTTAAACCTCAAATATATAAATATTCCTGAATTAGTTCATATGTAAATTTAATGGGAGATATTTGGTGTTAGCAGTGAAATTGATTAATTAGATTATAAGGTAGTAGAAAAGACAATTGAGCATATACTGTATTTTCTACTATAATTATTGATGAACCTTATAAATAAGAGTTTGATGTTTTACAAAGCCTAATACATACAATGGTTTAACGTAATTTTTCTATTACATGGAATGTAACGGCTCAGACGTGGTTGCCTTTCAGTAGTTGGAGTGTACTGTAGTACAATAAAGTCCCGCCACAGCAATGCCCAACCAAGTCATCACTGTGGCTGATGTTGGTATAGTGCTAACCATGCCTTAGCAAGACTCAACAGAGTCCCCCTGCAGCACTTGCACCTGCAGTATCTGCAACCACACCAGCCTTAACAGTGTTACAAAAAGACAGCACCATACTGTATATTAGGCAATTGGACTATAGAAAAAACATTATAAAGTTCTGCCCCATCATGCCTACACTGTTGCCGACACAGGTGTGGTGCCAAACAGCTCCCAGGTAAGACTCAGTCCCCTGTGGCACCTATCCGCACCCCACCAGCCTCGGCAGTTCCATACCAAGACAGTGCTAAGATAAAGACTTTATTGCATAGTAATGATTGTTTGTGGAAGATTATAAGGTAGGAGGGTACAAGAGAGACACAAGGTCACCCAACTACTATGGGTTTCAGAGGCCGTGTGGCATCGTTTTTCCGGAATAACCTATTAACAAACAGTTGGATCAGTATGATATTTTGACACAGCTTTTTTCACACCGTCCCCTAATTTTTGTCAATATAGTGCATTACCAAAAGTGTAGAAATAAGCCACTTGTCCCTTAGTCATGAGGTTAAAGTCACACATTAATGACTAAGAAACGGACAGGACTACAGTGACTTACCTGTGAGAACCACCAAACCATTATTGCTCCTCCATAAAACACGGTAGTTATCAGCCACCACCTAACCCTATTATCGCCTTTAAATTCAAGTTATCTGTCAATATCATGTATAAATATACAGACAGTACAGTCAGTCCCCCTAATACACGTATCCACGGTCCACGTTTACCCTATTCCGCGCCGAGGGGTAAAACAGGTACTCAAAATCCCTAAAACATTTATTGACCCCAAAAAACACGAATCACAGTTGAAGAGTGGTGTAAAAATGCTGTTTTTTGTATTCCGCGCCACCCCCCCTCGCTACTCCGCGCGCACACCCGTCGGAGGCCTAGGCATCCCCGGCCCCGTCATTGTCACTGGCCCCGTCCCCGTCTCATATCCCGGGACGGGGGCGGGGCCCGGTGCCAGTGCCGGGGCCGGGGAAGCCTACGCCTAGGCTATATTAACTCGCCTGTCGCGGGGGTCTGCCTCGGAGCCTCCACTATTCTCACCTACTTATAGCATTTATTTTTAATGTAAGGAATGACTTGTTTATGTTTCTATTATTGTGTAATGCTTGGTTGTCCAATTAGTATTGATTTTTATCAAAAATTACCGTCAAATGTGGGTGGAAATGCGGGCTGACGCCCATATGTATTTTTCTCCATAAGTTATGTTATCCCCAATGCGTGAATTCCCAATACCCGTCGTGTAATTCCGCCCATATATGCGCGGATTGGAGGGACTGACTGTATGTATTTTTGTATATTTATACTTGATATTGACAGATTACCTAAATTTAACCTATCCGCGGCGAGACTCCGATCCGTTAAACGTTGTGAGGGGCGAAGCTATTGCATTAATTTCTGACGAAAATCGTCATTATCCGATAAATATCGTTATTACTTATTCATATGCGCCTATTTTATGTTTAATATGAAGATAGTTATATGTTACAACAATAAAACAATTGGGAATAGTATTTGGGGGGTGACAAACACAAAATATTGCCGACCGGTTCATTCATGGAGTTGACAGAGAGCGAAACTGCACCCTCCCTTCACGAGCTCTCGAGCGAAATTGGAGGTAGTGCGGGCTAGTCTCTCTCTCTCTCTCCTCCCTCCACACCCCTCCCTTTCGACCTTGAAACCGGGTAGGGAGTTTTGGCGCCATAAATAAACCGATAATCACAGGAATATGAGAAAAATAAGTGATAATTGAGGGGGGGGGGGAGTGAAAGGGGGAAGGGGGGAATTTGGACACATGTGGAGGAGTGATAGGATGTATGGAGAGGAATTATCTCACATATTTACACATTCCTTTGTTTTGAGTGACAGTGGGATGTTTGGAAAGGCTTTTTTTAGGCCATGGTAATGAGGACGCTCGCCCTCCTAGGGTTCAGGCTCATGAGGACACTGGCCGTTTATTGGTTAAAGGCGATAATAGGGTTGGGTGGTTGCTGGTAACTACCGTGTTTGATGGAGGAGCAATAATGGTTTGGTGGTTCTCACAACACAAACACATAATTCAAACACATAATTTATTGTTTATGGCTTCACCTTTTTTTCCCTAAAATTAATTAATACTCTCTATATTAAAATAGTCATTGAGAAGCCTTCTTCAATTCATCATAAAATATAGTTTGTAGTAGGGTGTCAAACGAAAGACTGAACAAAGTCAATCCTAATGCAGAGTCGCTTAGTTTTATTATTATAGTCATATATGGATAACACTGCTATACTCCGTTCATTATAGGTATAGCGGTAAGGGTTGAGCTTTCTGGTCTAATTATAATGAATAGACTATAGTATGAGTTACACTGCTGTTCATGGTTTTGGATATGATAAAGTGGCCAAGGCAAGGCAATTTCAAGTAGATTTTCCTGAATTTCTGTGCATATACGTTACAGTCTTAACACCAGATTTTCCTGTCTTGGAAAAACAAACCTTTTATGAAATATTATATCCCTCTGATAATCGTATCCACAATACCGCCATCGTAATTTTATCGCTATTAATAATTTACCATAAGTCATAACTGAATATTCATAACGTATTATAGTCTAGATTAAAAGAATATGTGGAAGTTTTGATGTCGCGGGAAAAGCATAAGTTGTTAATTTACTGGTTTCTTATACATCTAATATCGCCGTAAGATATGATTAAACGGTGTGGTAAACTATCAATGGAAGTTAAGTATTACTAAGCTATAATGAATAAAATAAAATCAATCTAAATGAATACTCTATATCTAAATTGAATTCAATCTGAAACAAGCTAATTTATATCCAAAGGTCTCGCATAATAAATGTATATAATGATAGGGTAAGGTTATAAGGGTTAATATTAGCCAGGAATTAACTCACCAATAGTTCCACGTGGCAATGAGGCAAGGGAGAACGTTTTACCCAATATGGCGGTGGACAATGGGGAACGAGACTTCGGTCCCAAGACTCGAGTCAAGTTAAAGAAAGAATAAATGATTACATGGGAAGGGACATGATTATTATAATTTATGCTTATCTATCAGTCAGTCATGATGTCGATGAGAGCGTCGTAATGGTGTAGCTGTGTGTATTGCTGTATGTGTATTGTGATTAGAGGCACAAAAGCACGATCAACTGAGGGCGGAAAATTAGATGTTAACTGGTTGGTGTTCGTGAAGGCTCTGGCGTACCTCAAAAGCACACCTTGCTGCCTTGGCAAACCGCCAGGAGCCCAAATTATCGTACCGCATTTAGGTTGCTCTATACGATAAATTATATTAATATATACGATAAATTCATATATACTACATAAGACCATGACAATATTGCTTAATAGCATATTAGGCCTTTTATAACTTAACTTATTTACAATCTTATAATATACGATCTACTCGTCCTACGTCGTGCTGTAGGAGAGATCGTGACGTCCCAGAGACATACGAGATCACAAAAGAGTCATATTCTATCATATTTATACGATACACTCCCCCCACAAAAAAGACCTGAACCCCACCTTAAACCTAAAGTTGCCCAGAGGCTATCTTCTGACGCCACAAGTCGACAGCGCCAGCAGCAGCGCGTCTGGGACGCGTCCCGGTCCGAGAATGATCACCATCAGTATGAGGTGAGTCGTTCCTTTGAGAATCCTCGGACCCAGCAATAACAGGTGGAGCCTCAGATTGCAATGCGGAATCGAGCTCCAAAGCGTACAAACGTGCGGTAGGACGAACAGTAGTTCCAGTGGCTGTCTTCAATAGCGCCACCCGCTCTACAGAGTCTGCCCCCTTGTATACCTCCAATACGCGGCCTAATTTCCAGTATAAACGAGGACTATCTTCTTTAATTAAAACAACTTCGCCAACTGTAGGTGCCGTTGGTCTACCAGAGGGAGTAACACTCCTTTCCCTCAATGCTAGCAGATATTCACTAATCCACCGTTTCCTAAAATCCTCGATTATCCTGGATATATACTGGTATCTCTTAGACACCGCTACCTCAGAGTACAACGAGGGATCCTCTAACTCTACTATGGACTGAAAATCAGATGGAAACGCAGTCAATGGTTTCCCATATAGCAAGTGAGCTGGTGTTAATCATTCACGACTGCCTCTATCTCTGTGAGGACTGTCGTCAACTCACTCTTCTTTAATAGAGCACGTCCTACAATCGCTCTGAGTCCTGACTTTACTATGCCGACACATCATTCCCACATTCCACCAAACCAAGGTGCCTTAATTGGAATGAACCTCCATTCGCACTTCTTCTCTCCCAAAAAAGTGATGACAGTAGGATCACTACTCATATCCTTTAGATATTTTGATGCTTGGACATAAGTGGGAGCATTGTCGCTAAGAATGAGTTGAGGGAATGAACGACGGGCACAAAACCGTCTGAACGCCAGCATAAATTCTTCGCTAGACATATTATCACATAGTTCTAGGTGTACCGCTCTAGATGTCGCACATGTAAACAATAATATATAAACCTTCTCACTCTCCCTCGTCTTCAATGCCTCTGTGTAATCTAATCCTACCGCTTGGAGAGGTTCTACGTGCTTTACACAGCATTCAGGTAGGGGTGGAGCTGGTCCAGTTGCATATGGTTTACCCTTTAGTCTCTGGCATATTACACACTTTCTCACTACGCGTCGAGCTACTTGTCGAACTCTGGGTATCCACCATGTGAGACGTAAATTTGATATAATAAGACATACCCCGTAGTGTTTTACTTCCCTATGTGCACGTATGATCAATAGATCAGTAACGTGATGTCTTGTTGGCATAAGTATAGGTCGGTTTGTGCCGTCTGGTACACCCGACCACTTCAGGCGACCCTCACACCTGATGAGGCCATTGTCTAGGTGCAACCTTAGTTGACGCACTATATTAGGCATTAATGTCTTATTCGAGCTTTTCAAGGATTCTAATTCATTGGAAAAGGTTTCTACTTGAACCCATTTGATCAAAGTTACTTCAGCTGCTTTAAATTCACGAGCATCAATGTTGTGACCTCTGTTGCAGAGTTGGCCCGTTACTTTAAGCTTGAGATTGGATACATATCGCAACACCCAAGCTACAACTCTGACTAGTTTATTATAGTCACCGAATCTTGCCCACTTCATGATAGGACCCGGTGGCTCATTTGGTTGGGCTGTAACTGCCACTGTTTCCAGTGGCAGAAGTCCCTCACCAACAGCATGCCATATAGTCCATTCACTTTCATGGAGCAGCCACTTTGGAACATGCCACCACAATTCGGACTTCATTAACTGGCTAGCCGTTATACCCCTAGTTATGAGATCACTAGGGTTTTCCTTTGTATTTACATAATGATAAGCAACATCTGGCAAAAGGGCTCTAATCTCATCTACCCTATTCCGCACATAAACTGGCAGAGACTTCTTGCTATGTATCCAGTTGAGTGCGACCTGACTATCGCACCATACATGAACGATTTCAATATTTAATTCGCTCTCGTATGCTGCGCGTACATGTTGCACCAGACGTGCTAATAGCAGCATGGCAGTCAATTCCATTTTAGGGATAGTTACCTTTTTAACCGGGGCTACCTTGGCCCGGGCTGTAACTAAATGTGCCCCAAATGAAGTAACAACATATATGGCTACCCCGTATGCCGTGGCGCTAGCATCGCAAAACGTGTGTAACGTAACGTCACCGAACGCCGCCACTTTACGAGGTATAGGTTTAGTACATAGGATGGCATATTCATTCAACAACAATGTCCCTTGGTCATTCAGGTCCTCGGGCAAACTGTCATCCCATCCTATTTTACGTCTCCAAACTTCCTGCATTAGAATCCTAGCTCTTATGGTAACGGGTAATGCTAGACCCAAAGGATCAAAAAATTGCGCAACTTTGATCAACAGACTTCTTTTGGTGTGCGCTCCTGTCTGCTGAGCAAAAGACCTTGTTTGAAAAGTTAGTATGTCATGTTTAGGTTGCCAGATCATCCCCAAATTTCTGGACTTTTCCTGGTTAAGAGATGCCGTACCATCCACCTGTATTAAACTCTGAAGATCTTCACTATTAGTAACCCACTCGCGGAGAAATAGATGTGCATCCGCAAACAATCTGCGTGCTTGCCAGTATGCATATAACAAATCATCTTGACTATCGCTAGTACCCTGCAAATTGTCAATGTATAATCCGCGAGATAGTTTACTTGTGTCCTCATGAGTGTCAGCTAGATGTTTTCTGATTGTGGAATTTAACAAAAACTGCGAGCAAGTGGCCCCAAAGAGTACAACCCGAAAACGGTATATTACGATGGGACTTTCAGAGTCGCCAATGTCGCCGAACCAAAGAAAGCGGGTAACATCTCTATCTTCCTCCTTTAGCTTGACCATCAAGAATGCTTTCTCGATGTCACTGGTATAGGCGTACTTTCCCAGCCTAAACCGCAATAGATGTTGGGACAGATCCGACACCATGGACGGACCTGTCAACAGGCAGTCATTCAGACTGGGTTGTTGACCTTGGTGGGCAGAACAGTCATACACCACCCGTATTGGTGTGGTGACGCTGTCTTTCTTTACCCCATGATGGGCCAGATAGTGAACCCTACCCTTCTTACACGGTTCCTTGACATCGACTCTCTCTATAAAGCCCCTATCCTCATAACTCCGAAATACATCGTCATACGCCTGGCGCGTGCTCGGTTCGTTAGACAACTTCCGCTACAATGCGCGCAAGCGACCTAATGCCAAACCATAGTTGGTAGGCAGGCTTATCTCACTGTTCTTCCAGGGTAAACTAACTTTATATTGCTTGTCTGAGGCACAGTAGCACACAGAGTCGTCAAACATTTGTAGCGCAACTTCCGAGTCATAATCAGTGTCCATAGGATTAATGCCTATGTGATCCAATCTCCACAGTCGTTCCAGGTCGAACTCGGCAGCCATCTTAGGGTCACTAGGTTGGGAATCCTCCCTTCCCAACTCCTCTGCCGCGGTTACATTGACTCTATATATCGAGATCGTGTCGACCAGGACCTTTGACTGTGTAGTATGCACCTTTCCGCTCATGCAGTATCCAAATTTAGTGGGGATTAAAATTACACCACACATCTTTTTAAATCCAGGGTATACTACTTCATAATAATGATCCACACCAAGTAGAACATGCACCTCACTCTGATTTCCCATGGGATCTGACAAGTTAACCCCCTTGCTACGTAATGCGTGTTCCACCTTCTTCACACCCACAGATACATATTCTGGTAGGGTGTCTACTACGATACAAGTCATGAAGTACCGGTTTTTACGATAGAAATATGAAATCTCCGCTATCTCGTAGTCTTGTTTATCAGTAACCCCTGTGAAGCCCTGTAATCGAAGAGTCTCAGCCCCTACGATTCGGTGCTTCAGTCCCACTAGTACGGACCTCTTTATAAAGGAACGTTGAGACCCTTGATCTAGAAGTACCCGACAAACTTTGTTACTGTCATTACCTTCCATGGGAATCTGTATTGTGGGCAATATAGTGGTGTCTTGCGTGCTACCTAGTGCCACAGTTGTAGTCCCCTCATTTTTGACGTCTTTGACTTTATCTGCAGTAGGACACAACTTATCAAAGTGATGTCCTTTGCAGTGGCGACAGGGCCTTAAGTATGTAGCAGTACATTGTCCCTGCTTACCATGTTCCCCACTTAGACAACCTACACATAGCTTCAATCTTTTCGCCTGTGCTAGTTTTGTCTCATTTGTCGGGTATTTTACGCAGAAACTCCATTTATGTTTGTTGTTACATAGCTTACATAGAATCTGAGCAGGTTTCTTATACGCACCCTCTTTCTTTACTTTAGTCCCCACTGTCATGCTTACTGTTCCCCTCTTCTCCACATTCTCACTCCCTCCCGACTCATACATTCTCCCTTTGTTCAACTGTAGATTATTGATCTCCTTACTGAACTGAGTTTTGAACTCCCCAAGCTCAAATAATCTTACCTTATCAAGTATTGCCATAGGAAGCTTCTGACGCAATATAATGACTATCATTTCCTGCGTGGTAAGCCCTAGGGTATCTAGCGATCGAGTATGGCACTCCATATTTGCCCTGAAGTTTGTCAACTCATCAACCTTATACTGTGGTTCTGCAAGCCCCAACAAGGCAATGACATGGGCCATCTTCAACTGCTCTCTATCCCCGTATGTGGACTCTAATAAGTGTACCGCTTCTAGATAACTACCACCTACTACTGCAAAACCCTCTATTAAATGTAAGGCCTCTCCTTCCATTTGTCCCATCAGATAGTGAAACTTGCGGACATTATCCAAAGAGGATTCATGAACCGTAGATCGAAATACGTCCCAGAAAGCTAACCACTCGGTTAACTTGCCCCCAAATGTAGGAAGATTGAGCTTTGGGAGGTGTACAGTATGTTTTGGGTCAGCCCTTCTATGGGCCTCATTATCGCCTCCCTTCTTGCTTGCGACAGCACGCTGTAATAGGCGCTTCGCTCTAAAGACAGGTTCGTCATAGAGGGCGCGATTATCACACTCTGTAACTATCTCTTCCTCCTCTATCATGTCAGCCACAATCACCTCACTCAGAGCCGTAATACGACCGTGGGTAGCCTGGACGTTATCTAATCTAGCCTCCAAGTCCTCTAGTTCAGCAGTAGTGATGAAAGTGTTTAAGTCCACAATTAGCCTATTTAATACTCCCCGAAGTCCCGCCCTTTGATTTTTAGGGGCTTTGATCAGCACCCCACTAGACGGTGTCTCTTTATCGTTTTTATCCATTTTGCATGTGACCCTATAGGCTATGTATCTAAATGTTACGTTACAAAAACAACGGCCAAATAGTAGTCTAATTAAGAGACGCCAACCGGCGGACTTCTATGTTATGGAGAAAAAATATTAAATAGCAATACCTACTAATGGATCATATTGAACAAGAAAAAATGTTAGGTCAGGTCATATGTCACAGGAAGTCTGAAACGGAAAAGAAAATTAATGGGGAAAGATGATGGGTGGGATGCAGAACTTGGGCAGGTGCAACGATGTGACCCTGCATTCCGGCTCTCACCATCGCTTGGCTAGCCTTGCCAGTTTATCATAGAGTTGTTCCTGCATCCTGTTATATGTCCCCTTGTTCATTGCCTTAAAATACCTTACTGGTAGCTAATTCCCGGGTCTGGGCACCAATGTGGTAAACTATCAATGGAAGTTAAATATTACTAAGCTATAATGAATCAAATAAAATCAATCTAAATGAATACTCTATATCTAAATTGAATTCAATCTGAAACAAGCAAATTTATATCCAAAGGTCTCACATAATAAATGTATATAATGATAGGGTAAGGTTATAAGGGTTAATATTAGCCAGGAATTAACTCACCAATAGTTCCACGTGGCAATGAGGCAAGGGAGAACGTTTTACCCAATATGGCGGTGGACAATGGGGAACGAGACTTCGGTCCCAAGACTCGAGTCAAGTTAAAGAAAGAATAAATGATTACATGGGAAGGGACATGATTATTATAATTTATGCTTATCTATCAGTCAGTCATGATGTCGATGAGAGCGTCGTGATGGTGTAGCGGTGTGTATTGCTGTATGTGTATTGTGATTAGAGGCACAAAAGCACGATCAACTGAGGGCGGAAAATTAGATGTTAACTGGTTGGTGTTCGTGAAGGCTCTGGCGTACCTCAAAAGCACACCTTGCTGCCTTGGCAAACCGCCAGGAGCCCAAATTATCGTACCGCATTTAGGTTGCTCTATACGATAAATTATATTAATATAAACGATAAATTCATATATACTACATAAGACCATGGCAATATTGCTTAATAGCATATTAGGCCTTTTATAACTTAACTTATTTACAATCTTATAATATACGATCTACTCGTCCTACGTCGTGCTGTAGGAGAGATCGTGACGTCACAGAGACATACGAGATCACAAAAGAGTCATATTCTATCGTATTTATACGATAAACGGCTTAATATCATTACTTTGTGTCTGGCAAAATATTAATGATGACGTCTTCAGAGTTAGTGTTATCCCTTCAGTGTAGTTGATGTCTCAGTTGTAGTAGTCTGGGTAACCTTAGACGATGTTTGTTTGTCTATGGGTATGAAGGAAACAAAAGGCAGTGATGCCTGTAACACCCCGAATTGAAAACAACACATAATAAACGCCAGACTCAATGTTCGTTAAAGTCAACTTTTCTGAATACATGGAACATAAAACAGACTATTAATATGATGAGAGAGGAACAGGTTGAGGGAGAGAGTTCCAGAGTTTATGTATTGTGTGGACGAAAAACTGGGAAAATGGTGATGGGAATGGGTTGAAAGGCAGGTGCCACCTATTCTCCGTAAGGGGTGGGGTATACTCCTTCAAATTACCAACAAAACAAAATACCTTTAAATTAATATATTCTTTAATAATAATATGAATAATAATGATAATATCAATAATTATAATACAAATAATAATAATATTAATAATAATAATAATAATAATAATAATAATAGTAGTAATACTCATGATAACAATTATAATAATAATAAAGTAGACGTGCCGTTTTGCCCAAAATCAAAACGGCATACCCAACTCTGCGATGGGTCACCATCATCGCTACTAGTCACTATCACCATTACTATCATCAGCACTACTACTATTATAGTAATCACTACTACTCTTACCATCACCACTACTACTCTCATCATCACTACTACTGTCATCATCACTACAACTACATGTTATTGTAAACAATTCCACTTAATCTGTTATTAATATAATTATTAGGCCAAATATGGTCAATGATTGTTGCTGTGGAGTGAGTGACTCGTGTTGGTTTGCATATTGTATTATAAAATATCTTTGAGTGACATGAAGTAGTGAAATCTGCTACTGCATTATCATCTTCATGTCTTAATAGATTGATATTGAAGTCTCCACCAATATAGCCAATTTTCTTTTCGTCGCTAATAACGGAAATAATATGATCGAATGTCTCCAGAAAATACTTTTAGTCAGAATGAGGCCTCGTATATACAATTGTATCTGACTCCCATATTCTCTATGTAAGCCTTTCATCTCCCATTCGTTCAACATGCCCATACCAGTCCAGCACCCTTCTGTCCACTCTGGCAGACAAATGTTCCTGCTCCCCCACTCTCCTACATATCTCTTCATTCCTCAATCAGTCTCTACGAGTAACTCCACACATACTCCTCAAGCAGATGCTCTCCATCGCATCCAGCTTTCTTCTCTCCTTTTCCTTCAGAGCCCATGTCTCAGCCCCACACAATTGGCACAACAATTCCTTGATACATTGCACTTTTTACTTTCATTCCAAGATGTCTTCCACATACTTCCCATTGCTCCGAAAACCTTCCTTCCTTCACACACTCTCTGTTTTACCTCCAGTTCCTTACCTCCACTCCTGCTTATTGTTCCTCCTAGATATTTAAAACACTACTTGTTCTAATATTTCCCCATTCAGCCTCACATCTAGATTCATCCTACGATCACCCCTACTACACACCATTAATTTATTTTTATTTGCGTTCACCTTCAGTTTCCTCCTCCCACAAACAACACCAAACTCTTTGACTACCCGCTTCAGTTTCTCCTCAGAATACGCCACCAACGCTGTGTCATCAGCGAACAGCAACTTAATCAACTCCCAATCTCTACCATTCTTCACTACTAAACCCAATCCTCTTCCCATAGTTCTCATTTTCACCTCCCTTACCCCACCATCCATAAATATATTAAACCACAGAACCCCAGCGCCGCAGCGTATGCATCGGCAATGTATGTAACGCTAAACCCCAGCGGCGCATAAGGTGCGCCGTCGTGGTTAATTACTCCGGTCCTATGGCACCTAGAGGGCTCAGATTTGTATGGGAACTGCGTAAGTAAACCACGCAACAATGTAGATGGTTAAAAACTCTCAAAGTCCAACCGCGTGCGCGTGAGCGTGCAAAAACGTGTTTTTGCATGTTTTTGCCTACCCATTTCCCCAGTTAATTCCGACTTTTGGGCGCCCCTTAGGACCCCTTAATGACTTAGGGGATCGTTTTTTTGTTGTTTTTCCTTCATTTCTAACCCTTTTCAGGTGTTTTCTGAAACAAAACAAAATTGACAACCTGCTGGGCCTGGAGTGTACATTTATATTATATTGCCTAGGGCTCAGTGGGTTAAACATCCATGGTGGCTTTACACACACCTGTCGAAAACCTACTTTTACCTCAAACCATTCACTCAACACACCATTTCCTACTCTAACACACGTTCTGCTCCCTTCATAAAAACTCTTAACTGCTTCTAACAAATTGCCTCCAATTTCATAAATTCTTAACACCTTCCACATTGCTTCACAATCCACACTATCATACGCTTTTTCTAAATCCATAATAGCCCAAAATATCTCTGTATGCTTCTCTAAATACTTCTCGCATAACTGTCTTACTGCAAACATCTGATCCACGCACCCTCTTCCCCTCCTAAAACCGCACTGTTCTTCTCCTATTGCATATTCCATACACTTTATTATCCTCTCTATCAACACCCTGCCATACAGTTTTCCAACCACTGATAATAAACTAATACCTCTATAACTTGAACAATCCTGCCGATCTCCCTTCCCCTTGTGCAATGGCACAATACATGTACTCATCCAATCTATTGGTACCATTGACACAGCAAAGCACACATTTGAAAAGTCTCACCAACCAATCTATTATCACATCTCCACCCTTCTTTATACACTCTGCAGCGGTACCATCCAAACCTTCTGCTTTTCCCGCTCTCATTTGTTTCACTGCTTCTTTCACCTCATTTTCCTCAATCCTTTAATTCATTCCCTGCCACCTTGGTGGCTTGGGTAACCTATGTCTATCAACACAGCTTCAATCGCTGCTTTTCTTCCATCTCTTGCATTTAGCATAGACTCAAAATATTCGGCATATCTTTTCCTCATTTCAACTCCCTCCACTAGTGATTCTCTATTTGCATCTTTCACTGACTCTTCCCTCTTTTGAAACTAATCTAGAAAAAAGTAGGATACAGACAAGGGGCTGCTTTTTTTTTTTTTTTTTCTATTTGAATGAGGGAGACAAATGGCATAACTACCTGCAGTGAGTGCCTCCCACAGAGTTGAAAGAGTGACAGGGCCAAAATCAAGGGACGTTCGAGCTAAAATGCCTGGACACACGGAGTTTGAAGCAATACTTAAGTCATAGGAAGAGGGAAAGGCTGATTCTGGGAGAGAGTTCCAGAGCTCAGCAGTTGACTAGAAGAAAGTCTGAGAATAGCGTTTCAGTGAGGAAAAGAAGATCAGGTTTGTAGGAGGAGAGATGGCCCAACCCTTGTCAGCTGCCACCATAACTCAACTGACCTGTTCCTTGTCAGCGGCAGTAGTCTCCCGAAAACCCCCCACAAACAATGGTCCTGTTATCTCCACACACAACACTATTCTTGTCGTCGTTATAGGGTCCGGGAAAATAATACTAACAGAAAAACGGAGGAACAACCGCAGCGAACAACAATTATATAATGCCAACAGATAACTCACATAGAAAAAACAAAAACAATCTGTCGAGAGGGTTGAAACATATAAATACAATGAAAGAAAGAGACTAACAATCACACTGGAATGGTGATAATTTTGTTTTATCCTGCACCAGATACTTTACTTTTGCCAACAAATATAGTTAACCTTCTTAATTTTGCGTTGTGAGTACGCATACATACACACACACACACACACACACACACACACACATACACACAGATGAACATACAATAACACATACGGTAGAACTGTGGCCTCCACACTGTATTCATTTTCACGTGCCTTCGGATCGATGCACACTCCTGACTGGTGATGGTCCGACATAAATATGATCAGGTGAATAGACTTGAGACTTTACCAATAACTACTGCTTGGTGTTGTCTTTATGATAGTTAGGATCAGTTTATTAGATAAGCTAAACATGTGCAAATATCCAATTTAATTTGTAGTCCGATCAAATATATGTTATTAGATAATTTATGCAGTTTTATTATCAACAAGACTATGCATTGTTGGATGGTCCAACGTCTTAGTACGTTTGTCTGTATACTACTTCATTGTCTGTATTCCCCTCTCTTGCGGCGAGTGCCAGGCCTTTCAACACAGTCCCACTTCTATTTAGTCCAGCTCTCCAACCCAAGAATTGGCAAATTTTCTGTGTTTTTCTTATACTCAACAAGTGAACTCTGAAACTCTCTACCTCAATCAATCTTTCCTTCATCCTATGACTTAGACTGCTTTAAACTTCGTGTGTCCTGGGATTTTGACCTCAACAACAGCCTGCCTTTTAACTCCTACATACACATAGAAACAAAAATATATAAATACATGGATTTTTTCCATCCTGTGTTATTATAAGAAGTTGATTACAGCAATCCATAAAAAAAAAATTGTTACAATGGCGTAAATCTCCTCACACCTTCCAACTCTATTCCCAGGGATCTCTGCTGATGATGCTTCAGCTACAACTTTCCCCATCCTTGGTAGAGCTCAACATGATTGATCGTCTTTCCTCAGTTATTAGATAATTCTATTCTTACGGTTGGTACCCGCACTAGAGCCATTACGTGATAATGCTCAACTTTAGAGGATCGAGCCAAGTGCACATACAGCTGATATCAGGACTTAGAAACTGCACAGCCTATATGGCATTAGTCACTTCCTCAAAGCTGCCATATTTGTATATATTAATTATACCAGTCTTAGGCAATGACCTTTCAGTGACATGACAAAAGCTACTGATCTGCGCTAGATCCGATAGTACACGAACGCCTCCGCCCCCCATTTAACACAGGTCTGCCAGCTTATTAACCTCTTAACTGTGCAGCTATGGTATTTGAAAGTGCCCGTCATTGCGAAGGTATTCTGATTCATTCCTCACTAAAATAGTTGTTTTACCATATATATAGTTAATTCTTATCCATATGCGCCTATTTTACTTTTAATATGAACATGGGAAAACAAATAATACAAGTGGTAACAGCAATTGGCTGGTGAAAATTGTATATTTTATCTCCACGGTCGTAATCTGACCTTGAGCTGTGAGAGACAAACACCCTCCCTCTCTCTTGTCTCAAACGATACTGAGAGACAAGGATAGCTTTCAGACTGGCTTGGAGGGTCCGAGATACACTCCTCTACCACCCCTCTCTCTCCCACCCGTTCTCGCATGAAAATACTTGATAAATATCGGAAATAATAGATAACATACCTGATAATTGAGGAGGGGGGAGGAGGGGAAAGGTGGGGTTGGGACACATGTGTAGGAATGGTAGCAAGTAATGGAGGGAAATTATCTTAATTAAACACAAATTGCTTTGTTTTGAGTGCCACTGGGGGGTTTTAAAAGTTTTTTTTAGGCTTTGGATCTTAACACTCAAGCCACAGTGCCCGTCATATGACGGGCGAGAGATAAATGGCCTATCCTCTGGTGCCCGTCATATGACCGGCTCTGAGAGAGAGTCCGCGCAGTGGGAGGACGATAGGCGGGCTTTGACCGCTCGGCACCACCACTGAGCCGTGTCTGGGAGCACCGCCGCCTCCCTACACACACTCGTCTTCGTGAGACAAGGACAAAAAAAACGAAATTAACTTATTTAGGGTATTTTCACCTCCGGTTGCACGATCGCTACAGGATAACCTGTGGTCGTATAAGGATGATCCAGGTGTCATTGGGAAGCTCTATTATCGCCCTTTCACGGATACATAATTATATTATGCTCTGGGTCTTGTTTATGCATGAAAAAGAGCATGGAATGAAGCTCGTTTTCGGTAAATATACCCACCTGGCAGCTAGGTAATGTCAACAAACGGCCATGTCATTAAGGGGTTAAGAGTCTTGCCGCATTCACCCAGTAGAACCTCTTAAGAGTATTTTTGCAGCTCCCGGGTTGTAATTTTTCTAAATAGCTGTGTCTCACATTTAAATCTACCATTAGCATAGTTTACCGATACCAGTGGAAAATATATATTAAATGTTGTTGGACAAATTAATGTTGATGATAGAAGCTCAAGTGTGATCACTACCTTAATGCCGTGTTGAGTGTTTATGATATACAACCAAATAACTAGACAGTACTATCATGTGGAAGAATCGCCGCTTCTATCTGATGCAGATACAATTTTGTTAGGTCGAGGTATAGATTTACATCATGGCTAGACTAACCAATTTTATTGGGTGACAGGTCAGTTGAACCAGTGCCACTTCAACCAGTGCCACTTTAACCAGTGGCCACTTCAAGCAGTGATCATTTCAACCAGTGACCATTTCAACCAGTGACCATTTTAACCAGTAGGTTAGGTTAGGTTAGGTTACTGGTTAAAATGGTCACTGGTTGAAATGGTCACTGGTTGAAGTGGCCACTGGTTGAGTTAGCACTGGTTGAAGTGGCACTGGTTCAACTGACATGGAACCATTTGATTGATCTCACTATCAATATATGTTAGTGTATGCCCAAAGTCTTGTGTTCTGCTTACACAATTGATCGGATTCCTTTGCTGATAATGCTTGACCTTTATCTACTCCTAGACAGCTTTAGGCAATGTGGTTCCGAATCTTCTTCTAGTGATACATGAATCAGTATAATTTTATAGCAACTCCTCTAGAATTACAGTTTCATCTTTAAGATTTATGTTGGTAAACAGATATATCTGAAAAATGCTCCAAAGTTATTTGTTTTCTGACAATGCAACACAGTAACCAATCCATGTAAATGTGAACGTGACAAAACTTACATTAGTCCTACTCTTGAACTAGATATCTAGTCTAGGCATTTCTCTTCCTTGTCCAGTGTGTCTATCAAGAAAAAAGAGTCCATTGACTTTGACGCATCTCCACTGTATGCCGCAGTATCTGCAAGAACCTCACGTGTGTTGGTGTCCAACAATTATGAAAGGCCATCCAGTGAAACAAGTGTGACGTTAACCACTCCGTTAGAACCGCATGGCTTGTCCTACAGCGACTCGCTAGGATTGCCAGGACAGTGGATGTGGCTACAGTTTGTGTATTGTTGTGTGCTTTATTTCATATGAAAGCTTGTGTCATGGGCAGTCCAGAAAGGCTCTTTGTTTTCACCCATGTCAAGGCTTTATATATTTAATTGTAAAGTATATGTTTTATCCTTAACTAGTAATGATAGGATCAGAGAGAGAGAGTGAGTAGAACAGAGTGAGAGGGGGCGCGTAATGTGTTTTGCTATACTCGATGACGTCATAGCTGGCTGGCCTCGTGGTGATTAGTTGAGGGAGTTCTTTACCATGCTTGGTGACGTAATGTTTTGCTAGCTACTTTGGTAGTGGTTAGAGGACTTGTTACCGCTTTTTTCCCACGCGGTTCGAGCTAGTGCGAGTATATATACAGCTCCCTCGCCACTTTCTCCCTCAGATCTGGTTTCTAGAACGCATCCCTCTTATCCTTTGATACCTGTCTCCCGCTCTTCACCTGAGAATCTTGTCCTCTGCCTATCTCTCTCATTTTCCATACCTTTTACCACCTTTTGTTCATATTATATCCCCTCTGGTTAACTCTGCATAATCAGCTTCATGCTGGCCAGTTGTATTGTGCGTTAAGGTCTGATATAACCTATGTATGTTTAGTTGTTAAGATAAGTTGATCACGAAGCATTGGTTGGTTTGCATATTGCCGCTTCCTATAATTATTAGTGTTCTGCTGGATTAGATAATGCTAGACTAGGGGTCTGATATTATAAGGTATTGTTTCCTATGAGTGCTGGCTTTAGATAAAAGCTGCACAACATACCTGAGAACTGGAGTTGATTGAGTAAATTCTAGTCTGTGTGCCATTGAGAGTAGAGCATGCACGAATGAGGTCTTTTTGCCTATACCATTCTGCACTGTTCTAAGCTCGTTGTTTGTCTTTGATGTACGCCAGGAGAACGCTTAATACTTCGGTATTAAGGTTTCTCAAGAGAGCTACCCTTCCCTATAACGTAATATTTGACGCACAGACTTGAGATTTGCACTAGGCTATGCGGCATGCCATGCGCACCAGTATCTCGTATCATTGACTCTAGCTAGACTTTATCAGTCATAGTAGACATTAAGTATATTAACCTAATTACTCTTTTTATGCATACCCATTTATGATTACACAAGCATTTCGCAGCCTAGTTTGATGTATGGAGACACAAACGACTTAGGCTTTTTTTGTTGATAGGAATACTGCATTGTCGTGGCGATTATTATTGTTGTAGCGTTCTTGGCCCCGACTGCATTATATATCCTGCCTTTTGTGTGCATAGCCTGCACGAGCATTGTTCCGCTGCCTGCCTTTTTGGGTTCCATTTCCGATACGAGCATCTTTATAGCATCTAACATTTAAAGAAGATTCCTTGTTGGTGTTGAAGGACTTTAGTGCACTTTCTTTCATGCAGGAGTGCCTGACAGTTATTGATTAAAGTAACGTAAGCTGTAACTTCTCTTACCACCTTACTTTGCATACCATAACCAAGCACCTTCGGTTATAGGTAGTAATAGGCTGTTTTCACATAACATTAAGCCTAGAGTAGACGCACATTTATTGAGAGTTTAATAACCTATTATTACATATAGAACTCTGTAGAGTATTTGTATTCTTTGTTCACTGGGAATATACATCAGAGGTTGGATCTAGCGCTTTCCGTTGTAGCATTTATGCCATTACTAGTCCAATGAATAAGAGCCCTGATATATTTAAACCTCAGTCGTAACAAATGGCGACCTTACCTAGGATTTAGTGAACCTACATTTATTAGCAGGGAACATTTGTTGTTTTGGGGAATATTTTGCGGGGATCAGCAAGAATATTTTGTTTTTTGCAACATAGTATAGCCCTTGAGTTTTTCCGATAATTTTTGTGTGTATATTGAGGTTATAAGAGTTTGGGGTGCTTCTTTTCTGAATATTGAGGTGGGAAATTTTTGTGAGGATCATGTCTTATACCGGATCAGAGGAGAATGGAGACACAGTGCGTAGTGTCGAAACTCAAGGGTTGTCTCCAGAATTGTTGTTTCGGCTCGAATTAGCTAAGATTCAACAGCAATGTAGGGCAGGTGAGCTTCAGCAGCAATTGGAAATAGACCAGATAGAAGTGAGAGCCGAGCTAGCAAAAATCAAAGCTGATTTGGAGTCGACTAGGTACTGTGCCGACATGGACGTAGAGAAGTCGCGAGTGGAGACAACAGGACAGCGACTTGGTAACCGTATTCCTGATCAGTCTGTCTCGCACTTATTGAAACTGGTTCCGGTGTTTGATGAGAGTGGTGTAACAAATTTGTTTGCACGCTTTGAGAAGAAGTGCCAGGAACATCAGTGGCCAGAGAATAAATGGGCAGCACTTGTATCCTCTAGATTAATAGGCAAGGATCTTAAAGCCTACGATGCGTTACCTTTGGAGTTATGTATTGTGTACGAGGATCTCAAGGAGGCTGTCCTGAGGGCATACGAACTGAAACCAGAAACGTACCGTTTGAAGTTCCGTGGTGTAACTAAGGGAAGAGATAGCACCTTTTTGGAACACGCCCGGGACTTGTCCGATGCTATGGGGAACTGGCTCCGATCTGAGGTCACAATATTTGATGAAATTATGCAGTTAATGATGTTGGAGCAGTTCTTTAAGAGCACGGGCGGTGATCTAACTTTGAACTTAAAGGAGAAAAACCCAAGAACTCTAGTAGAAGCAGCAGAAATGGCTGATCTACGGTTGTTGTTGATTCGGGGTTGTGGGTCCTCACAGAAGTACGATGCAAGTGCTAGTGTTACGTCCTGGGATATATAAACACTGGGCTCTTTCTATTGGACTAGGTATGCGGCAACAAGCAACAACGGAAAACGCTAGATCCAACCCTTATCTATAAACCCAGGCAACAAACCACCCTAAACCGTCAAGAGTCCTGCCTGGACAACGAGGTATCCTATGACTCGGTTACAGGGTGCACGCACTATAGACTGCTGATAGTCAAGCAGGCTATATAAAAGATCACACAATTAAGTTGACTTAAAGCTTCAAGGAAAAGATAGATAACGGAATTAAATTGCAGAAACAATTTAATAACAAACTAGAAGAAAGTACATTTAACATTACGTTAATTAATACAACTAATCACCCCTGCGTGAAAGAAGGTGAAAGCAAACAGTCCTCAAAACATCGTACCGGTAGACAAGATGCAGGTTTCTAAACTGCATGCGGCTACTGTAGGATCTGATGCTTAGCAAAGAAAGTACGTTACGGATTTAGAGAACTCTTAACTCATAAGCAGGAATAAATACTAGTGATAGGCCATACAGTGTATAATGGCATAGGTATAATTAAATAAAGGCAGCAACTCGCAACATAACCACATACAGGTGTGCTTCTCACTCTTAGTCAGGCAAGCCTGCTCGGACAGAGTCTCTAAGCCACACCCTGACTCACAATGCTCACAAAAACGGTAAACTGTGGCACAATAACAAGCATACAGAAATAATAAACCTCTAGCTGTTAATCTGCCAGGTGGCAGAGGTCTAGCCGGAAGGATATAGGCTTCGGATACCCGGGCTGAGCCACCTGCTCTAGCCTAGGGACGTTCCCAAGTCTGTGCGCCAAATTACTCTAATTGAAAGGGTGCTCTCTTGAGAGACTCAGATCGCAAGTATCTGACTCTCTCCTGGCGATCCTAAAACAAAAGCAAGACGTGCTAGCGCAGTGCTGAGTGGACTAGGCAAGGGCCCTCACACAACACAACACTAGACACACAGGGACACAGACAAGAAAATGCCCCCAGACTCCCACGGGTATCCTAGTAAAGTCGTGCGGGTCCACAGGACTCGCACCAGCAGACTTTACTTAAAGGATCGCAAAAAGCCTCCCCTCCGGTCTAGCCCCTGCTAACCTGACACAAGAACACACTAGCAAGCATGAAACCACCAAATATGAGACAACAAAAAGCTTCCTAGGTCTCATTAACAATTACATCTCCGCATAAGGCCCAAAATCCTATCTAGTTATCTGAGAGCTCGTCGTTAATACAATAAGAGATATAAGGTCTATCAAGGGGATGGGATAATTAAATAGATTGGTGAAGTAGTGGAAGGAAGGTATACAAAGTAAGAGAGAAAGTTTCTAAGTGGGGTTGAGAGGGATAGATATCAAGGGGGTCCGAAGGGTACGACAGTGAGGTGAGCTCTGAGTCTTGAATCTGTCTGGACCCCACCTTAGGCATGCAAAATACATCCCATGCTTGGCAACACTCAACACAGTTGCCGGGTCAAAATCCTCAACCCCGTGCGTGAGTCGAAACTAAGCCTAACGTTGCGATCAAATGCATATGGCAACGTTTTCAGGCTCGTCCCAAGCTGGCAAGCGAAGCAACGTCCCAAGCCGGTCTCTCTCTCCCGCTCGTCTCCTCCCGCCCTCACTAGACTTACATCTTATATATTATAATGAAATAATCAACTACCGAGAATAAAATTTACTAAGATGCGTTGGTTAAGAATAAGGGCAGCTTCAAGCTGTGAAACAACATAAGAATATCCCAGACATTAGTTACGTTGTTGTAGGATATATACTAAGGAAAAGCCTGCTGGCCGGCTGCCGCCAGCCGGTTTTCTAAACGGCTGGGCAGCCGACGCGCACGCATGCCCGCACGTGGCTACTATGCAGGAGCGTCACACCTCCCCCAAGATATAAGACCCTTGACTAAGTTCTTCATATCTAACAGAAAGCTTCTCATAGTACCACACACTGTTGCGACACAAGGCACTATATATAAAAAACATAAAGACTGTTGCGCTCCACCGAGCAAGTTCAACTAACTTAGTGACAATAAGCGAAAATATTCAACTTAGATACTGCTACAACATCTTATACAAAATTCTACACGTTATAAAAATAAAGAGTTTTTATAAGTTTTTTTTTTTTTTTTTAATTTTTTTTTTCGGCTGAACTACAGTGACAGCCTATTTTCCTCCACACTCAACCCTCAATCCTGTAGCAGTCTAACCAACATCATCCACCCTTGATAGACAATCCGCTATCACGTTATCAGAACCGGCGATATGGCGTATGTCCAAATTATATTCCTGAAGCATGAGTGACCACCTGGTCAGCCTCATATTCCGGTTATGAGACTGATTCAAGAATTTCAGAGGGTGATGATCGGTATAAACCACTACGATTGGTCCGAAAGCAGGAACATATACATCAAAGTGCCTGAGCGCCAGCACTATCGCCAGGAGTTCTTTTTCAATTACAGAGTAATTCCTTTGTGCACTATTGAATTTTTTACTGTAAAAACTCACTGGATGTTCGATACCTTCATCATCTGTCTGTAACAAGACAGCCCCAGCCCCTACGCCACTGGCATCAGTCGCCAGCTGAAAAGGTCTGCTGAAGTCCGGGACCCTAAGTATAGGGTGGGTACATAACAGGTGTTTCACCAAGGAAAACGCCTCTGCCCACTCAGGAGACCACCGGAACTTCTTGTCCTTAGATAATAAGTCAGTTAAAGGTGCAATTACAGTCGAATAGCCTTTGATGAAGCGACGATAATAGCCTATCATACCTAGAAACCGCATGATTTGTTTCTTAGTCGTAGGCTGGGGAAACTGATCGATGGCTTTGATCTTTGTCTGTGGAGGGCACACCTAACCCATCCCCACCTCGAACCCCAGGTACAAAACTGTGGCTTTGACAAAATCGCACTTACCCAGGTTTACCACCAAACCTGCTTCATTCAGTTTATTAACCCTTAATTAGAGGCTCACCACATAAGTCGAGTTAAATAAAGCTGGACTACGTGGCGGCGCTCGACATAGGTCGAGTGGCAATTTCAGCACGTAATGTTGCTGAGAGAGAGAGACAAGTGCTGGCAGGAGAGTAGCGAGCGTATGACTGCTCCAGACCACCGCGGCGAACATACTGACACAAATCCCAGCTCCCTCCTCCCTCTCTCACTCGCTATATAAGGAATTGTATCGGGAAAGTGGCTAATTACATGCTTTTTGCACTCGCGTTGCACGGTTATTGCAAGAAAACTAGCCATCATAAAAGGATCGTTATGGTGTCATTCGAAAGCTCTGTTTATGCCCTTTCAGGGATAGGTACTTGTTTTACGTTCTGGGTCTTATTTAGGCATGAAAATGATCATGTAAACAGCCCTATTTTGGCTAAAAAGACCCCGCTGGGCGGTACATATAAATAAACCGCATAGGCCGCTCGTAAGGTGTTAAAAAGCTGTCCGATGTGAGCACAGTGACTGTTAAAATCCTCGTTGTATATTATGACATTATCTAGGTACACCGTACAGTTGGGAATGTCGGCTACAATGTCGTTCATTAATTTCTGAAACGTTGCAGGGGCATTTTTCAGCCCGTATGGCATAACATGGCAACGATATGTGACACCGTCCACCACAAACCCACACACCTCTCGCGCTCGCTCAGACAAGGGCACTTGCCAATAACCCTTAACAAGGTCTATCTTAGTGAGGAACTTGGCTTTTCCTATCTTATCCACACTGTCGTCCACGCGAGGGAGAGGGTAGGCACTTGTGGGGGTTAAACCATTCAACCTGCGGAAATCTATACAAAACCGCACCTTGCCATCTGGTTTGGGCTGCAGTGTGACGGGGGAAGTCCACCTTACTGCACCCTCAGAAATCAGCCCACGTTTCAGCATATAATCCAGCTCTTCCCTAAGTGCTGGTAATTTAATAGGGGGAACACGGTATGGCACTGATTTAACACCTTACGAGCGGCCTATGCGGTTTATTTATGTGTACCGCCCAGCGGGGTGTTTTTAGCCAAAATAGGGCTGTTTACTTGATCATTTTCATGCCTAAATAAGACCCAGAACGTAAAACAAGTATCTATTCCTGAAAGGGCATAAACAGAGCTTTCGAATGACACCATAACGATCCTTGTATGATGGATAGTTTTCTTGCAATAACCGTGCAACGCGAGTGCAAAAAGCAGGTAATTCGGTACTTTCGGTACATAATTGAGTATGTAGCGAGTGAGAGAGGGAGGAGGGAGCTGAGATTTGTGTCAGTAGGTTCTCCGCGGTGGTCTGGAGCAGTCATACGCTCGCTAGTCTCCTGCCACCACTTGTCTCTCTCTCTCAGCCACATTACGTGCTGAAATTGCCACTCGACCTATGTCGAGCGCCGCCACATAGTCCAGCTTTATTTAACTCGACTTAAGTGGTGAGCCGCTTTTTAAGGGTTAAAGGGCGGGTGGTCCCCAACATCGACATCGTGCACCGCTTGAGTAGTGAGGCCAGGATGCTCCGCGAAAACAGCTGGGTTTGAATCAAACAAGTGCTGCACAGCTACACGCTGTTGCTCAGGCAGGTGCAATATCAACTCGTGAGCCACTTGTCTAGAATTCCCCGCCCATTGATCCGCGGAAACATGACAATCCCAATTATCGTCCCCCGCAGCTTGACTGTCCCTTCCTCCTTCTCCACCACGATCGCTGCAGATCAACACCGGGACAGTGAGAGGCTCGGAGGGGCGCCTCACATACTCTTTCATCAGATTTACATGGCAAAGTTGGTTCTTTTTCTTACGATCAGGAGTAGCTACTAAATAGTCGAGATCAGAAACCTTCCTTACAACCCGATACGGACCAGAATACTTGGCAGACAAGGGGTGTCCCACCAGAGGCAGTAGTATCAGTACCTCCTGATCTACTTCAAACTCCCTCAGCTTCACCTTCTGGTCGTATCTGTCCTTCATCTGAGCTTGTGAACTCTTAAGATTCCGACCTGCTACCTCCAAGCTCTTTAGTATTCTCTCACGGCTTTCAACTACATACTTTAGAAGCGAGCATGGCTTTGTGACTCCCTTCCAGATCTCCTTGACTATGTGGAGGGGCCCCCTGACCCTGTGTCCAAAAACCAACTCGTTCGGGCTAAATCCCAAGCTCTCCCCAGGTACTTCTCTCGCAGCAAATAAAACGTATGGGAGACCTAGATCCCAGTCCTTCCCATTTTCCATACAATAACACCGCAACATACTCTTGAGAGTCGAGTGCCACCTTTCCAAAACTCCCTGACTCTCGGGATGGTAGGCAGATGACACCACAGACACTATCCCATGTTGCTGCATGGTCTGCTTAAACAGAGCAGAAGTAAAATTGGATCCCTGATCAGACTGGATCTCCTGAAGGTAGCCATAACGAGAGAAATAGACAAGTAGGTTTTTGACAACAGTCTTAGCCATCCCGTTGCGCATGGGGTAAGCATCTGGATACCGTGTTGCTACATCCATTACAGTTAGTAAAAATTTATTGCCGGCACTAGTGGGGGGCAATGGGCCAACCATATCGATAACTAGTTTGCTGAAGGACGGCCCAATGACAGGGATGGGTTGTAACGGGGCTCTCGGGATGACCTGATTGGGTTTCCCAACAACTTGACAAGTGTGACACTGTGACACCCATGACACGACACTCGCCTTTAACCCAGGCCACCAGAAAAGCTTGCTCAGAGCTGCCTCCGTCTTACGTGCCCCCAGGTGCCCTGCCAAAGGCACATCATGAGCTAATCTCAATAAGCTCTCCCGGCACACCCTCGGTACTAGTAAATGGTCCACTAATCCTGACCCGCCATCCCACTTTTTCTTGGGATCTTGATGTCTCCGATACAAGATCCCCTCGGACAAGAAAAAATCACCAGGCTGCGCATCCCCATCGCTCTCCAGTTCGACAGCACCATTACCACACGCCCTGACTTCAGGATCTTCCAGCTGCAAGGAACATATATCAGCAGGTGCGAGATTATCCAAGTTCATCTTAAATAATTTATTTCCACCTCCAATGTCCCGCTGAGCCATCCTTTCCTCACGCTGCGCATAACGATGCTGTCGCAGAGTCTCTTCCTGCCCTGCACCTGCACTAGCGGTGACAGGCCCCGGGGCCTCTCCAGACTCTAACATAGGTGCCAATAATGAGTCACCAAGAAACACTGCCGGCTCAAAACTCTCCAATTGACCAACACTTCCCATTTTCTTGTGACCTTTCCTCCGCAGTTTGATAGACTGAGGTGGTGGCTGCAAGGCTCCGGATGTCTGAGAACGCGTCACAACACACGCCATGGTTTGTACGCTACACTTCTCAACCCACTCCTGTTCCTCCCTACTAACGTCGGCCGCCTTCTCGGCAACGACCAAGGGTGAAACCTTAGAAACAGGCACCGCAAAGTCGTTGCCGAGGAGGAGGTCGACGCCTCCAACAGGCAAGTTCTCTACAATTTCGACATCCAGCTCCTTCGCCACACCACCCACCTCCAGCTCCATCCGCACCAGCGGGTAGGACTTCGTAGCATTGATCCCCTGAACTACCACCACCCGAGCAGCGTTAATCGGCCTACCAGTAAAGTTCTTCAACAAGGTCTGAGAAGCCCCAGTATCACGCAATAGCTTAACTCCTCGCCTTTCGCCAGCCCACCTCACAAAACCATGCCCTCTATGACCCCCAAAGACGTCGCGGACAGGGTTCGAGCCTTCCGGACTCTTGAACACAGGCTGTGTCCCAACCTCTGACGAACTACCCTTGGCAAACTCAGAAGATATAGGCGACACCCCTATGCTGCGGACCAATGACACAACCTTGTTTGGTGGCTTGTTCGGACAAGCATTTGCAAAGTGACCCTCCTTGTGACATGCAAAGCACTCTTTACTCTTTGGTTTCCCTTGGGAGTGGGAGGTACCATTAGACTTTTTATACGGGACGGTATTTGGTTTATGTTCAGTTTTATTGTCAGTGCTAGATGGTTTTGTGTATTTATGTGTATCAAAATTCTTGGGAGGGGGAGGGGTACGATCCTTTGCACCCGACTCACTCCTAGCTGCTGCTCCGCACCCTCGAATTAATGACAGTCGGAGGTCAGCCATTTCTGCTGACTCCTGGAGAGTTCTAGGATTTTTTTCCTTTATATTTAATGTTAAGTCCCCGCCTGTGCACTTAAAGAACTGCTCCAAGAGAACCAGCTCACTCAACTCCTCAAAAGTAGCTGCCCTCTCAGAACGCAGCCAATGTCGTAGTGCATCAGACAAGTCCCGGGCGTGTTCTAGGAAGGTACTATCCTTGCCCTTAGTAACACCCCGAAACTTCAAGCGGTAAGTTTCTGGTTGTAACTCATAGGCCCTTAGCACAGCCTTCTTTAGCTCATCATAAACTACACAGGACTCTAAAGGTAGTGCATCATACGCTTTTAGCCCCTTTCCTAGGAGTCTTGATGAAACTAATGCTGCCCACTTTTCCTGAGGCCACTGGTGTTCCTGACACTTCTTCTCAAATCGCATAAAAAACTCAGTCATACCTAATTCATCGAACACAGGAACTAGTTTAAGCAGGTGCGACAATGATTGGTCCCGATGTCTGTTACCTCCCCCAATATTTCGCCCTGTTACCTCCACTCGAGATCTCTCCAGCTCCCTGTCAGCCCGATACCTAGTAGACTCTGCCTGCAGTTCAGCCTCTCGTATAGCTGTTCTCTCTGCAACCTCAGCCTGCACACTAGCCTGTCTCTCGGCAGCCTCAACCTGAACTCTAAACTGTCTTTCGGCGGCCTCAACCTTGAGACTAGCCTGTCTTTCGGCAGCCTCAACCTTGGCCATCTCAAGCCGAAGCAACAAATCTGGAGTCAACCCTTGAGGAGGGGAAGGTGCATTTAATGGAGAGGGTCCCTGTGATTGAATTCCACGCTGCCATTGACCATCAACTTGGGGGTATGTACTAACTTCAGGCACCCTGACGTTTGATATGGGGGTAGAGTGGAGGGGGGGCTGGAGACCGGGGCCCCCAGTCGCCTCTCCACCCAGGTCTCTCCCTTCTAAACCCAATATCAAAGTCCTCAGCTGATCTTTCCTCATGCCACTTAAACCCTGGTGACCCTGAAGACCTGCCACACACTTTAAGCCATACTTATTCAGCTTCAACACCCTGGCAGCGGTAAGGGGCACCTCTAAAAATCTTCAAGCACCCTCCTCGCTATCGACTAGCCACTCCACAGGTCTTTCTCCCTCCGAGCCCGTATCGTGACCTGACCCATCACTGTGTTCTGATGTATTAGACATGTTTGTGTACTGCAGTAATTATCACGGTTATAGAATGTGCCTTATCTCCTATGCAAGTATGTATATACTAATGTTACTTAAAGTCTTTAATGTGTTATATTGGTTGCTCCAAAAAAAAAAACTCTATGCCCACTGTATTCCTCTAATCATAAGGAATCTCAAAACAAATGACCACTATATTCCTCTGTTCAGTAAATCCTATGCAAGGTCGCCATTTGTTACATCCTGGGATATATAAACACTGGGCTCTTTCTATTGGACTAGGTATGCGGCAACAAGCAACAACGGAAAACGCTAGATCCAACCGTTATCTATAAACCCAGGCAACAAACCACCCTAAACCGTCAAGAGTCCTGCCTGGACAACGAGGTATCCTATGACTCGGTTACAGGGTGCACGCACTATAGACTGCTGATAGTCAAGCAGGCTATATAAAAGATCACACAATTAAGTTGACTTAAAGCTTCAAGGAAAAGATAGATAACGGAATTAAATTGCAGAAACAATTTAATAACAAACTAGAAGAAAGTACATTTAACGTTACGTTAATTAATACAACTAATCACCCCTGCGTGAAAGAAGGTGAAAGCAAACAGTCCTCAAAACATCGTACCGGTAGACAAGATACGGGTTTCTAAACTGCATGCGGCTACTGTAGGATCTGATGCTTAGCAAAGAAAGTACGTTACGAATTTAGAGAACTCTTAACTCATAAGCAGGAATAAATACTAGTGATAGGCCATACAGTGTATAATGGCATAGGTATAATTAAATAAAGGCAGCAACTCGCAACATAACCACATACAGGTGTGCTTCTCACTCTTAGTCAGGCAAGCCTGCTCGGACAGAGTCTCTAAGCCACACCCTGACTCACAATGCTCACAAAAACGGTAAACTGTGGCACAAAAACAAGCATACAGAAATAATAAACCCCTAGCTGTTAATCTGCCAGGTGGCAGAGGTCTAGCCGGAAGGATATAGGCTTCGGATACCCGGGCTGAGCCACCTGCTCTAGCCTAGGGACGTTCCCAAGTCTGTGCGCCAAATTACTCTAATTGAAAGGGTGCTCTCTGGAGAGACTCAGATCGCAAGTATCTGACTCTCTCCTGGCGACCCTAAAACAAAAGCAAGATGTGCTAGCGCAGTGCTGAGTGGACTAGGCAAGGGCCCTCACACAACACAACACTAGACACACAGGGACACAGACAAGAAAATGCCCCCAGACTCCCACGGGTATCCTAGTAAAGTCGTGCGGGTCCACAGGACTCGCACCAGCAGACTTTACTTAAAGGATCGTAAAAAGCCTCCCCTCCGGTCTAGCCCCTGCTAACCTGACACAAGAACACACTAGCAAGCATGAAACCACCAAATATGAGACAACAAAAAAGCTTCCTAGGTCTCATTAACAATTACATCTCCGCATAAGGCCCAAAATCCTATCTAGTTATCTGAGAGCTCGTCGTTAATACAATAATAGATATAAGGTCTATCAAGGGGATGGGATAATTAAATAGATTGGTGAAGTAGTGGTAGGAAGTTATACAAAGTAAGAGAGAAAGTTTCTAAGTGGGGTTGAGAGGGATAGATATCAAGGGGGTCCGAAGGGTACGACAGTGAGGTGAGCTCTGAGTCTTGAATCTGTCTGGACCCCACCCTAGGCATGCAAAGTACATCCCATGCTTGGCAACACTCAACACAGTTGCCGGGTCAAAATCCTCTACTCCGTGCATGAGTCGAAACTAAGCCTAACGATGCGATCAAATGCATATGGCAACGTTTTCAGGCTCGTCCCAAGCTGGCAAGCGAAGCAACGTCCCAAGCCGGTCTCTCTCTCCCACTTGTCTCCTCCCACCCTCACTAGACTTACATCTTATATATTATAATGAAATAATCAACTATCGAGAATAAAATATACTAAGATGCGTTGGTTAAGAATAAGGGCAGCTTCAAGCTGTGAAACAACATAAGAATATCCCAGACATTAGTTACGTTGTCGTAGGATATATACTAAGGAAAAGCCTGCCGGCCGGCTAGCGCCAGCCGGTTTCTAAACGGCTGGGCAGCCGACGCGCGTGCATGCCCGCACGTGGCTACTATACAGGAGCGTCACACTAGGGACCGTTATCCTCCCTCTCCCCGTAGCAACGACACATTTAAACAAAAGAGCAATGAAACTAAAACTGAATTCAAACCTAACACCACGCCGTATAAGAAAAGTCAGGGGCCTGTTACTTCACAGTATAAGCCGAAACCGAAATTTATGTGTTTTAAGTGCCACAAGGAGGGTCATAAAGCAAATGAGTGCCCTAGTCGACCTCCTCCGGCATCCGTGTCTTTTGCTCACGGCATTGGAGTGTTCAAGAGGACATCGGAGTTTGTTAGAGGCAATTCTTCCGAGGTAAATACACTGCCAGTGCAGAAGGATCCGGAAGGCTTATTCCCTGTCCGTGATGCCTTTAGTGACCACAGGGGACTCGGTTGTGTGGAGTGGGGGGGGGAGAAGACATGAGGTGAGAATTTTGCGTGACACTGGGGCATCGCAAACATTGTTGAGGAATTTCACTGGTAAACCTGTAAATACGGCGCGGTGGTTGTGGTTCAGGGAGTTAATGCAACAAGGTCATACCCGCTTGTAAGAATGAAGATGGAAGTTGATGGTGTGACTCGTGACCTGGATGTAGGAATTGTGGAGAAGTTACCTGTTGGGGGCGTCGACCTCCTTCTCGGAAACGACTTTGCGGGGCCTACTTCTGAGGCTCCACCCTTGGTCGTTGCCGAGAAGCCGGCCGACGTGAGTAGGGAGGAGCAGGAGTGGGTTGAGAAGTGTCGGGGGCAACCTATGGAGTGTGTTGTCACCCGTTCCCTTGCATCCAGGGAGTCACATTCTGGTCAACAGTCTTTAGATCAGCGGAGGAAGGGTACCGAGAAGGGGTTGAAAGTTGTTGCGGTTGAGAGTTCAGTATCAGCGGACATTCTCGGGGACTCATTATTAGGACCAATTTTCGAGTCTAGAGAAGACCCATTAACTGTTCCTGAGAAGGCAGTGGATGGGCTTAAAAAGACGATGAGACAGCAACGGTATGCAGAGAGAGAGCAACGGGAGGCCAAATTTAATGTAGGAGGGGGGCATGAGTTCTTTCGCAAACACTTGGATAGGCTTGCTCCTTTGGACATTCGTAAGTTGCAATTGGAAGACCCGGAGGTTCTTGAATGTGGTACCGGTGCTGTCGAGTTGGAGGAGGACAGTGATGCACAGTCGGGAGATTTTTTGTTCATAGATGGCATATTATACCGGCGATTCCAAGATCCGCAGAGGAATTGGGAGGGGGGATCAGGAGAGGTAGACCAGCTGGTCGTGCCGAGGGTTTGCAGGGAAAGCCTACTTAGGTTGGCCCATGATGTACCAGGATCATCACCCTCTCAAGTTTTTGAACCAGTTTCACAATCGGAATATGAGGCTGACCAGGTGGTCGCTAATGTTACAGGAATATAACCTGGACATACGCCATATTGCCGGTTGTGACAACGTGATTGCAGATGGTCTTTCGAGGGTAGATGATCCTGGGTAGATTGACACACGGGTAGCCTCCTGCTTTAGTTTGAATAGTATTTTGCGCTTGGTGCTTGTTGGCTCGCGGTTGTAGCCCAGCGTATTGGGTCGTAAAGCAGGAGTTGAGCGTTTGGTATAGAAGAAAAACTAGGCTTGCCCCTATAGTGCAGCCGAAATAAACAAATTAAAAACATAAAAATCAAATAAAAACTCTTTCTTTGATAGTTGAATTTTTTCAGTATGTTATAGCAGTAATTCTGAGTTGCACTCCTCTCAGAATGCTGGGCTAGAGAAGCTCGCTCTTGAGGAGCATAACTACCTATAATTTAACCTATTGTGTTGGGGAGGGTTATAATTTTGTAAAATGTTTTGTTGAGGAACTGTGCCAGATATTTTACTGCCGCTGGGTGATGGGAAGTAGAGATATAGCATGGGTTCTAACCATCAGATTTTTGTGAGCCTTGGGCCTCTGAGAAAAATCTTGGGGGGGGGTGTGACGTTAACCACTCCGTTAGAACCGCATGGCTTGTCCTACAGTGACTCGCTAGGATCGCCAGGACAGTGGATGTGGCTACAGTTTGTGTATTGTTGTGTGCTTTATTTCATATGAAAGCTCGTGTCATGGGCAGTCCAGAAAGGCTCTTTGTTTTCACCCATGTCAAGGCTTTATATATTTAATTGTAAAGTATATGTTTTATCCTTAACTAGTAATGATAGGATCAGAGAGAGAGAGAGAGTAGAACAGAGTGAGAGGGGGCGCGTAGTGTTTTGCTATACTCGATGACGTCACAGCTGGCTGGCCTCGTGGGGATTGGTTGAGGGAGTTCTTTACCATGCTTGGTGACGTAATGTTTTGCTAGCTACTTTGGTAGTGGTTAGAGGACTTGTTACCACTTTTTTCCCACGCGGCTCGAGCTAGTGCGAGTATATATACAGCTCCCTCGCCACTTTCTCCCTCAGATCTGGTTTCTAGAACGCATCCCTCTTATCCTTTGATACCTGTTACCCGCTCTGCACCTGAGAATCTTTTCCTCTGCCTATCTCTCTCATTTTCCATACCTTTCACCACCGTTTATTCATATTATATC
Source organism: Paralithodes platypus (assembly GCA_032716605.1). Taxonomy (NCBI): domain Eukaryota; kingdom Metazoa; phylum Arthropoda; class Malacostraca; order Decapoda; family Lithodidae; genus Paralithodes; species Paralithodes platypus. The sequence continues at coordinate 22,984,533 of CM064512.1, forward strand.
CCCTCTGGTTAACTCTGCATAATCAGCTTCATGCTGGCCAGTTGTATTGTGCATTAAGGTCTGATATAACCTATGTATGTTTAGTTGTTAAGATAAGTTGATCACGAAGCATTGGTTGGTTTTCATATTGCCGCTTCCTATAATTATTAGTGTTCTGCTGGATTAGATAATCCTAGACTAGGGGTCTGGTATTGTTTCCTATGAGTGCTGGCTTTAGATAAAAGCTGCACGACATACCTGAGAACTGGAGTTGATTGAGTAAATTCTAGTCTGTGTGCCATTGAGAGTAGAGCATGCACGAATGAGGGCTTTTTGCCTATACCATTCTACACTGTTCTAAGCTCGTTGTTTGTCTTTGAGGTACGCCAGGAGAACGCTTAATACTTCGGTATTAAGGTTTCTCAAGAGAGCTACCCTTCCCTATAACGTAATATTTGATGCACAGACTTGAGATTTGCACTAGGCTATGCGGCATGCCATGCGCACCAGTATCTCGTATCATTGACTCTAGCTAGACTTTATCAGTCATAGTAGACATTAAGTATATTAACCTAATTACTCTTTTTATGCATACCCATTTATGATTACACAAGCATTTCGCAGCCTAGTTTGATGTATGGAGACACAAACGACTTAGGCTCTTTTTGTTGATAGGAATACTGCATTGTCGTGGCGATTATTATTGTTGTAGCGTTTAGGATATTCTTGGCCCCGACTGCATTATATATCCTGCCTTTTGTGTGCATAGCCTGCACGAGCATTGTTCCGCTGCCTGCCTTTTTGGGTTCCATTTCCGATACGAGCATCTTTATAGCATCTAACATTTAAAGAGGATTCCTTGTTGGTGTTGAAGGACATTAGTGCACTTTCTTTCATGCAGGAGTGCCTGACAGTTATTGATTAAAGTAACGTAAGCTGTAACTTCTCTTACCACCTTACTTTGCATACCATAACCAAGCACCTTCGGTTATAGGTAGTAATAGGCTGTTTTCACATAACTTTAAGCCTAGAGTAGACGGACATTTATTGAGAGTTTAATAACCTATTATTACATATAGAACTCTGTAGAGTATTTGTGTTCTTTGTTCACTGGGAATATACATCAGAGGCTGGATCTAGCGCTTTCCGTTGTAGCATTTATGCCATTACTAATCCAATGAATAAGAGCCCTGATATATTTAAACCTCAGTCGTAAAACAAGCAACTTCAAATTGACTTGTACTTTCACTACATACTAACCTGCACATCCTCGGTTAATTGAGCAGTGGGTGACATTTATGGCAAGTTTTGTAATATCTCCCCAAATGATGGGTAGTTTAGTTATAAACTAAATATGGTAGAGTCAGTGTGTCTGGAGGTTTCTAAGTTATGCTTGGCTGCGCATATCATCTTCGTATAATTGCCCTTTGGAGTGTGTGGTTGGTGATTTGGGTGAATTATTCAGCCTAGTAAACAGGGACTACTGCATAATATCCAATTTACGAGAGTACTTCTTAGAATGGAAAAATTAGGGCATCACAGAAGTCCACTTAATCCAGGTTCCTAATTAACTTGGGTGAATCGAGGCATCAGATGTCAAATCCTGGTCCTCTTGGCTGCAAATCGACTATGTTAACAATGCGCTATACGAAACCCTTTAATGGTGCCCTGAGAAATAATGGTTAAGGCCCTTAATATCAATGGAAGAATCCAGTGCTGCATCAATTGAAACGGAGTTAGGGTCACAGACAGACATTGTTTTCTGGCTGAGGCTTCGGACACACTTGTAAATAAAAAGTGTTTGAGTATGTCCAAAACATTGCAGTGAACACGATCACTTACATGATCAAACCTTCTTTGTCACATACAAACCCGTAATATAATTTTACTAATATGTTGTTAGCACTGGTGTGGGCCTATCCTTCCCTGATTAATCATGTGGTTATTCTGCTATGTACAGCACAACTAATTAACTGTAGTAATATCATATTGCCATAATGTAAATGGCCACGGAATAATAGGGATACACTTTTTTTAAACCAAGCTAATCCTTATTACAAAAACTAACTAAAATAAGAAATAACTAATCCATTATGGAGATTCAATATGGAAAACATGTACAGTATGAATATCGAACAGGAAGGAAATATACATCATGTTTGGGCACCACTGTTGCAGCAACATCGACAAAAAAAAGCCTCTCCAGCTGACATAGTTTGTAATTTGTCTGTAAAAATGGTTCAGACAATGCTTTAGGGTACGTGGCAGCGGCTTCAACAACATATGATAAACCACTATCCAACCAATTCTATATTAGTAGCAAACTATCCTTGCCAATTATTACCATTACACGTGCAGTATGTGTTACTTGTTCTTTTGTTATTTGATTTACTTATTTGTTTCGTTTTTATCTCTTAAATATATCACCAGCAGGTCTCCTGTGAAGAATACAACTTTAAACAAATTCCTCTAGTTTCCTTAGCAGTAATTCCGAAAAAAATGTTTTTAGTCAGGGAATATTATCAGATATTTGGCAAATCTGGTAATAAATTCCTTACCAATAAAATGTCTTCACCAATGTGTTCACAAACGTGTCTAATAACACATATTAAAAGATTTAAAATAAACTCCCGTAGGAAAACCAGTCACACCTGCTGAAAGTTGGGGGTACCTGGAACCTTGTCGGTGAAATCATGAAAATGTTTACCCCTGTGCTTTAAGTAGCTTGTAAGGGGTCAAAGTAGGGTTTTTTCAGGCTTCTGAATTGATTGCAAATATTTGTTTTGCACCAAAACCACTCTTTGGTGGAAAAACGGCCACGTCCCTCCCATCACGCCCACTCCCCCACACACCCACTTTTGTGTTTAAATGAATATTGCAAGGTGCATGCAAGCTTAAAACAAAATATATATATTATACAGTGGTGGGCACAGCTAACCGAAAAGTTAGCTGCGATAACCGATAATCAGCTAACTTAGAAAGTTAGCTTCGATAATGCTGAATCTCTAAATTGCTAAAGAAATTAGTGGAAGCTAACGATAACAGTTAACAGCTAACTTTTATCATATGAATTTATCATTGGTTTGATTTTTCCCTCTTATACCATTAACCCTTAAAGAGCGGCGCCCGGCTAAAGTCGAGAGAGATAAATGGGGCCTATGTGGCGGGGCCCGGATATAGTCGCATGCAATTTTCAGCACGTAATGTGCTCTGAGAGAGAGCGGAGCGGTGGGAGGAGCGTAGGTTACCTCATGACCGCTCGCCACGGTGGCCGTGGAGCTACTGAGATGTACTCCGCCCTACTCCGCCCTATTCCACCCTCCCTCACTCGTTTCGCACGTAATAATGTAAGGAAATGACCGTATTTTACCGATTTTGCCCTTCGGTTGCACGATCGTTGCAAGACAACCAGTGATCATAGAAGGATGGTTCTGGTGTCATTGGAAAGCTCATTTATCGCCCTTTCAGGGATACATTCTTGTATTACGCTCTGGCTCTTGTTTATGCATGAAAAAGAGCTCGGAAACAACCCCAATTATGGTAAAAAACCCCGCTGGGCGGCACGGTCAAATATACCGCCTAGGCCGCTCGTTGAGTGTTAAACACAAACCTAGAATACTAAAACTATGATATGCATTAGGTTGTAGTAGTAGTTTATTGCTTAGACACAGCTTTCCAAAACATAGGCTAGAAGAATCATAGAATGCCAAGATCAGATGATTAACCCGGTGAGACCCAGCGTCGCACGTGTTGCGTCGGCTACATATAAAAAACACTTACGTGGCTCGTAAGGTAGGAAATGGCGGGAGAATAGGAGGGGGAGGTACCGTAGTGTGTGTGGGAGCCGGGCCAGTAGGTGTGAGCAGGCCGAGACAGCAGCGCGGCTGGTGGTGGTGGGCTTAGTGGGGATACTTTACACCCTTAGTTCACCGCCACTTTGAACCTTCATTACTCCGGTTGTATGGGAGCTAGAGGCTTGAGATTTATGTGAGACACTCCTTAGGATGTATGCCGTACAATGCCATACTCAGTTTTTACCCTAGTGCTCCCGAGCGGGTGGTCATACGGGGGAGACGAACTTTCGAACCCCCCCCCCCCCCCCGCCCCCCAAATGACCGAAATTATTATTTTTTTATTTTTGTCTTCATTTCTCACCATTCTCTTCCATTTTGGCTCAACAATTTTTTTGAGGCTCCCCCCCCCCCCCCCCATAAAAAAAAAAATGTCCGAGGTGATTTTTTTTTTTTTTTTTTCATTTCTCATCCTTGTCTTCCATTTTAGCAAAAAAAAAAAAAGAAGTGAAAATGGCTTGGGACTGGGGTGAACAAAATATTATAACTAGCCGGGGCTCAACGGGTTAATGAATGTGCATGTGCATCCTTTTGTACATAAATCATTAAATGAACAAATGAAATAGGCATAAGCTTACAATCAAATTTATTTACATATAGACTATCTATACAAGACTTCAGTATTACTACTGTATCACAATGTTTACGGACACTGTTAATCAAAATTAAATTCAATATATTAGCGAGTACCGATAGCTAAAATTTAAATATAATGTTTCTCTCGTGAGTTATATATATCAGTGGCGGTATGCAATAGTAAAAGAACGATAAATATTACTAAATAGTAAATAATAACAAAAATATAGTAATTATGATTGATTAAGTATGATTATGACTTATTACTCATGAGTCCACAACTCATGAGCTATGTAACGACAGTTCTGTCGATTTGTTTTGTTTTTATTGAGTTAGAAAACTTAGATACGCATAGACAGTAGAACAAAATCAATGAGCTTAACCCCTAAAGTTAAGTTTTATATCCTAGAAGTAGTTCATAGGCTAAAGAAAATCATCTATTGATAACTAGAATATAATGCAAATTACATCATGGTGCTGAAGGGGTTAATAGTTTATAATATCTAATATTAAGTATTGTTAATCAACAATTACCTAAAATGCATTTGAGACTGTGGTTGCCTGGGAAACAAATTTACTTTCTAATATAGGAACTTATATAACACTAAATAAATACAAATATATACCCAAATAGATCTATGGTAACATTTTGACAATGTAAATGTCGTAGTTTTTCTGTAGCGAATTTCTCAAGCCGGCGCTAGGCTCACGACATGTTGTGACGTTCATGTCATAACATGACTCATGAGTCTTGTATTGTGTACTGTACATGTGAATGTAACGTGATATAGTCAGTGCAATACTGCCTGTTGCAATATTACAATTATTACATACTCACATAAATATGTGTAGTTTTAGGGTTTGCAAACTTTTTTGACCAATACACTTTGTTTAACCAGCGAATGCACATTAGCTGGTTAGCTAACTTACAGTTAGCGGCAGTAAATTTATCGGAAGCTAATCGGTTCGATAACGATTATCAAAGTTAGCTTAAAAGCTAAGCAGCTAACGAAATATTTAGCTTCGCTATTAGGTGTTAGCTGATTAGCGGAAATCGTGCCCACCACTGTATATATATATAGTTTATTTGTTAACTTATTAATTTTGTCATGATCACTATAAGGTAGCGCCAACGAAATAGACAATTTTCTTGACCCCTTAACTTCTCATAAATCAAAATGAAGGAAAGCAATAGAGCTGACATTTCTATCATTGGGGAAGAGCCCACCAGGAAAATAGGTGTGGATATTTACGCCCAGTTTGTTCTAGGCCTTTTTGAGTTATGAGAAGTTAAGAGGTCAAGAAAATGTTCAAGTGCGTTGGCGCTACCTATACTGATATTTTTTTTAGTTGGTTGACATTCATAGGGAAGTGAGTGAGTTGAAGTGACAGCTGACAGTCAAGCTCTTGTGTGGATCATGGACAGACGGTAGACTCCACACATTTTAAACAACATTCACCACTCAAAAATATACTGCATAACGGTGTTACATCTGATATATAAGTATTATCTACATTTCTATTTCAATATTTCATGTCACTACGTTGATAATTTAAATATCTTAATATATAAAGAATGTAGCCTGTTATTAATTTTGTTTAGGCCATAGAGAGATTTGGAGCCACAATCATGAGGAAACAAGTTAATGTATTTAACTGTAACATGTTTAGTATAATTGACCAAAAATGTAGTTCCCGCCTTTTTCCTTTGTAGGGCATTACAGTCTAGCAGTATGGAGGAGTATGGAGACGTTAATCTTGCACCTCTGTTCACTTGCTTCATCTGTGAAGGCTCTCAGACACCAGCTCAGAAGCTTGCAAAGGCAACTGCTAACGGCTACCCTACTCTGTTGGCATAGGCCTATGTAGAAGCAGTTAAAAATGCTACAATATTGGAGCGCATGAAAGAGGCACAGAATGTTGGAAGACTGAGATACCACATAGAGTGTAAACGTGATTTGTACAATAAGCCGGTCCAGGTCACCACTAAGTCAAAATCGTGCAGCAGAGGCAGAGAACGAGTCAGCAAAGACAAAGAGGTGGACACAAATTTGCTCTGGGTTTGGTGCATCTACTGCATGCAGTTCTGCGAGTTCACATTCTGTTCAGCTTCTGTACAAGAATGTATGCATTCTTTGCTACCTGCCTGCTCATCTCTTCCTAAAAAAATCCAGAGACTGCTAGAAAGAGATACAGAATTCCTGACAATTTGACTACGAATAGATTGAAAAAAAAGCTTGCTGAAGTCAGCACAGGGTCGTAAAGACGATTGGGTCACTGAATTCATTGGTCGTCTAGAAGGGATGAACGACTTAGTAGCAGAGGAAACCCTGTATCATTTGTGCTGCAAAATGCTGGATATCTTCTCAGCTGCGGGGCATCATTAATAGGCTAAGGGCGCATGGTTGTATTGTCAGCTGATGAAGCAACTCTTAACTTCACCTGATTACAAGGATATCTTTGAAAGTATCACTGGACACTGGAACAACGTTGTCCGTTACACTTGTGAGGATTGGTCTGGCACTTGGTGTGACATCTGTATCGAGCAAACACTGATGAAGGCAGCCAAATCAGCAGGTGGGTGGGGCAGAGGGAGGATGAGAAATGTGTTCTTCAGGCCACAAGTGCTGGGTCCAGACCCTAAACCACCTATCTGATGTCAACCACCGGATGGTGGAAGGGGTCAAGAAAAATGATCCACTCCACAAAGACCTTGCCAAAACACGGATGAAGCGAGATGCTGAAGTTATTGAAATGCCCCTCCAATGGTTTGAGGAGAACAACCCCTTCGACCCTGATCGAGACAAGCATTTGCTTGTGTCCTTCACAACGGGGTTCACAAGGCACTGCAGACGATGCAGTCCATGTACAGGCCCTGTCATCTCTCAGAAAGATTCCCAATGTCAAGTGACAAGAAGATTCACCTAAACTCATTCAAGTTGTTCAACCGACTGATAATCTTCGCTCAATGGGATATGGTACTTGAGGACCCAAAGACTTGAGAGTATGAGCAGTAGCAGCTCCCTCCCCATCTTATCCTTGCTTCCAGCAACATAGATCTGAAAAAACATGGAACAAGGCAAATGATGCAGGCTTTTCCACGACTCACTAACCAACCATGATTATGTCTTGTTGTTGATGGTGGATGGCCTCTCTACATGAGGAAGTGGGAAAAAAGGTCAGACTGCAGGCGAGGGAGATTGCACACAGTTACCTGATCGACGTGCAGCGTCTTGGCCATCACGCTGAGAAGATCATTGTTGTCTTCGATGGCTATAGCAGCTAGGCCAAAAGATCACGAACACATCCGGCGTACCAAGAACTCCTGCTGTGATCTACAGATTCGACTGGATGTTAATGCATTTGACACCAAGGGCAAAGTTCCTGGACAACACTCATAACAAGAGGGAGCTCATCAATCTCCTGTCCTTCAACATTCCTGAAGCATCAGATCATTTGTACAGCAGTGTGACATGAGTGCTGACACTTCGATTGTAGAGAGCAACATTGGCTTGCTGCTACAGATGACTCTGTTGAGGTCAGGAGGTAAAACATTATGCAGCATAGTTACATTACTTAGATCCAGTCCAATTTCGGTGGTTGATTTTTGCTGTATTGTGCTGTATTTGGATGTGACACTTTGGTATGCAAGGGTACTGATCCTCAGAAAAGATGAGTATTAGCATTGGTAAATAATTTGAGGATTGCTCAGTTTTTTTTTTGCACAGTTCAAGACATTTGGCACATATCTTTTCTGTTTTCAGGTGTGGGCAGAAGACACCGACGTGGCTGGTAATGCAGGTTCACCCTAGCTCAAGCACCAATTCATCCACTCTTCTTTAACCGCTGAGCCCCAGCTCGTTATTAATAAATGTACCACCAGGGGCCCAGCAGGGTTTGATTTTGTTTTTATTCCAGAAACAATCGCGCGAATGGGGTAGGAATTAAGGAAAACAAAAAAAAAATGGTCATAAAGTGCAAAAAATTGTCCTACCGAGCCCCCGCAAATGGCGTTTACACGAGATATAAAATTTAAGGTAATTTCCCCCAAAAAACATGTGTTTGCACGCTCAGGCGCACGCGGTTGGGACTTTGAGAGTTTTCAACCCTCGGCATGGGTGCGTGGGATCATTACACAGTTCCCATCCAAATCTGAGCCCTCGGGGGGCCATCGGCCCGGAGTAATTAGGACCGGACCGGCCAGGACGCACCGTTGCATCGCCTGGGTTTTTGAGGTGATCGAACAGGCCGACGCAACACGTGCGACGCTGGGTCTCATGCGGGTTAATGACGTCGCGGGGGCCGTACGATGTCAGGAAGATTAAACCAGGTCTCTCTGAAAAGACAGAATACGGCACTACCTGATCTTTTGCCATGCCTTCAATGGTTGTGACAGCGTTTCTGCAACCCCCAGCCATGGGACAATTTACTTCCTTTCGTTGATACAAGTTTTGTGCAGACTACCGTGCTGAATACATGGACATCTATCTTCCTGCTAGGAGCAACCGGATGCCTAGGAAGGACGAGGTGATCCAGCGATTGGTATTGCGCTTTTCCAGTTAACCAACATCCCATGCATCAGGGTAATACTTTGGATGCAAATATCGATACCACATGGTCT